>VWZP01003316.1:573179-692048 GCA_013396995.1 Dicaeum eximium | reverse complement strand
AAAAAAAAAAGAAAAGAAAAGAAAAAAAAAGCGTTCCTAAGCTGGATCGCTTTGCAGCTGTGAAAACCTATAATAACTTCAGTCGGATTACAACTACATCAAAGGTATTATATATCCCTGAGTAACATATTTACTGGGCTTTTCAACAGCTGTATAATTAGCTCTGGATGACTACTTTTTTCCTCCACATCTTTAAATATCCGTATTCCAAATTCACAGATATTCAAAGGGAAGGTGGTTTTCCCTTTCACAGAAGGTGTGCAGCCCACCAGACTTTTTCTTTAGCGCTTTTTTTTTCTTTTTTCTTTTTTTTTTTTACTTTTTTTTTTTTTTTTTTCAGAAGGAAAAATAGCCTTCAGCTTCCCTGTCCCCTGGTAACCAGCCCCAAGGTGTCCATCACCCCTCCTGGCTCACTGTGGCTGCCTGATTGATGGGGGAAGTGGTTCAGGCAGGGGATTGGGACAGAATCCTTTGTGGCATCTCCCAAGGAGGCAGCTCAGAGGCAGCAGCTGTCCCCAGAGCCGCTCGCAGCCCCCTCGGACAAAAGGGGGTGGCAGAAGGTGAGGAAAACGCTCGTGCCTCCACAAGGAGGAATAAAAGCTCCATATGTGCCGGGCCCCAGCAGATGCTCTGCGAGGTGACCCCTCCGCCGTCCCCTCCCTCCCGCCTTCCCTGCAGCATCTCCATCAGCGGCACTGCCAGCTCCCGTTCGCAGCGACATTCCCAGCCAGGGACATCCACGGCGGGAGCTCTGGGAAGCTCTGAGCAGCCCGACCCGCTGTCATTCCCTTGCGAGGCTTTTTGTTATGCAAAATACCTTTATTCTGTTATACCTTAATACCTGTTATACCTTTATTCTGGAAACAGGAGGGAAAAGAAGCTCTAAAATTCCCTTTCAGTCTAGCTGAGTTTTCTTTCCAGATTTTTTTTTTCTTTGCCCTGTGATGAGTAGCAGAAGGCAGTGCTGGAGTGTTGATGTGGAGGGAAGTTTCTTTCCCCCATGAGAATACATCACAACCTGCTGGTTTATGTTGTGCTGATTGCTCATTCCCATGGCCAGGACGGCAAGGGAAGATGTGAGAAATGCTTTTACACGTCCTCAGTAGAAATGCTGGTTTCCTCTTTTAACTTTTTTTTTTTCTTTTTCAGCTGATGGGACTTTGAATTCAGTTTTCTCCTTAGAAAGGTTTCCTAAAGTGAGCTCCTAGCCTGGAATTGTCTGTTCCCAGTGGCCTTGCGATGTGTTGGCTGGCTGGCTCTGATGTGCAGGAAAGACCCAGCTGGCTGAGCACTTTCAGGACAAACAGATAAAACAATTTACTATCTGATTTTATGAGAGCCATTTACACTTTGCAGAACTTTTTAAGCACTGAGCCCTTAAGAAGCGTTTTCTGAGCACTGTACCTAGGAGAATTGCACACACATTTCCTGTCAGCAGCCAGAGAATAGTATCTAACACCTGCTATGAAGAGCTTGAAATATATTCTTAAATGGCTTGATTGCTCTGCATTTCCCCTGAGATGAGATGGGAGTTATGGTGCAGTTTCTTTCCGTGAGGAGGCGACTGCAGACACTTCTCCCGTGGAGCTCCGGAGCAGCCCGGCTGAGCCTCCTGCTTATTCTCTCTGGAATTGGAGCCTGCGCTTGCAGTCCAGCTCATGCTCTCAGGCATGACCAGCAACTCATGCTCTCCTCAAGACCAGCAATTGGGAGGCAGCAGACACGGGCCAAAGGCAATTTAGGGCAGGGTCCTGCAATGCAAGGGTTTACAGAGCAGGTTGAGGGCAGGGATGAACACCAATAGAGAGTCCCCTCGAAGTGTCCTCGCTGTGAGCACACACCTGTGACTCTGCAGTGTCTGCTCCTCCTCTGCATCACCCCTGGCCACACTTGGGAAGCCAGCAGTGATAGAGACCTGTTTTGCAAGAGAAGTGAAAAGACCCACCTTGGTTTCCTGGCTCAATCTGATTTTTCAGAGCATCCTGCTACTCCCATCTGGGTGTACTGCAGTGACAACAGGAGGAAATCCTCCCACCTCTGGCCAGGTGAGAGCCAGCATCCATTGGGGGGTGGCTGAACACACCTTCCCCTGCATCCCCAGCCTCTGACACTCCACCAAACCTGCTACAACACAGTGAATATTCAGCTACCCAAGCACTGGATGAGTAAACCAGAGAGCTTCCTGGGCAACACCTCCCAAGAACTCAAGCCTCAGCCTCTTTGGTGCACAGCAGGTGGGAAGGAGGGGTGCTGAGAGTCCAACACACCTTTAATAGGGGACTTTTCATTTCAGCATCTTGAATGGGAGCACATTTCCAGCCATTCCTTGCACTCCTCTGTGCCAGCTCACCCCACCACACACCCACCCCGTGGGTTGATTTATGGTGTTCTTAGAGGAACAGCAGGTTCTTAGAGGTTTCAGCTGGACTTGGTGGGAGCTGGGAGCTTTCTGCCCCATAGAAAAAACAGTGAGATCCAATATCAATTTTATATGAAAAGAAAACCTCAGTGATTTTCTGCTGCAGAGTGTTTGTGTTTTGAGACACCTGAATATATACTCTGCAAAGGAAAGAAGGAATCTATTAGGTATGTAAATATTAATATTTATGAAATAAATCCTGAAGTTTCAGCTCTTCTTTGGTTGTGGATGTCTTGAAGCTTATTCCATGGAGGATAATGTTTTTCTGCTAATAGGTAAAATGGTGGAAAAACCAGGACAGGCAGAAACTCATTTAGCATTTCAATTAACAGAGAAAGGGCCCTGGAATTTGAGTAGCAATTTTTTTTTTTTTGTAGCTTTCAATGAATATTTTCAAAGCTTTCTCAAATAATGTAGTTTTCTTTGAACTTCCATTGCTGGAAGTTGCCCGGGAATTCCACACAGATAACAAGCCTCTCTCCTCTCTGCCACTCCTATACCTGCAGGATGGTTCAACTGGAATTCCTCATCCCTGTCTCACGTTCCCTGTGCTTTTGTGTGGACCCTTCCCTTCTTGCAAAGGCAGCTGGACCTGGGTGCTGCAGTGAGGCTGCTGGGATGCCAAACTCCACACACTCCAGGCTTAGGGAGTGTATTCTGCTCTTACAAATTAAAAAATGCAAACAAAAAAATGAAAAAAGGGCAGGTGTAAGGATTTGTTTATGGGACAGCTACAGGCCTTCTCTAATTATTTTTTGGTCTGTGGAGGAGTACAAACTGATCCTTGCATAAGCTTTTTGCAAAATAGAATTGAGCCAAAATGTCCTTACTTAGGGGTCCCTCCATCTGACAAAAAGAGGAAAATTTATCTTAGATTCTGTCAAAGTCTTCATGAGAAGGCTCTGTCAAACATATGTGATGACGACAAAACTGCACATTTCAGTTTTACCCACGCTTCCTGGTCAAATGCAGTAAATTTTATTGTCCCTGTGCCAAATTTCCTGGTTCTTGGAAAAATAACAGCATTATTTGTAAAATAAGATGGTTGGTCACAGAGAGTCCCCCTTGCTGTCAGGCTTCTCTGACCACACCACATGCTGCTGCTCATGCCCATCAGTCCTGCATTTCAGAGCTGGGCAGAGGGGATGTGGCTGGTTGAATTCAATGCCCCATGATTTCTGATTTACAGCTGCTAAGAATTGGCTACACCTCCTCGCTGCCCCTAAGATATCTCATCAACTGCCACAGAGCAGGAAGCTTCCAGGGTGGTGTGAAGCCAGCTGTGTCCCAGCAGAGCACAGCCCTTGGCTCAAGGGAACATTCCCCCTTCCTCATGTTGGTGATGCTGTGATCTTCAGAAGCTGTACAGAGCGGAGATGCCTGTAGTTAGTGCTGAAATATTAGATGGATACATCTGTTTTAAAGGAAGAGTCTAATTTTAAGCCTTTAAATTAATGGCCAACTTCTCTGTTGTGGTTTAGCAGGCAGGGGAGAGGAGCAGGGCCGTCCCTTCCTGCATGTGGCATCGTGTTCCCAGGAAAAGGGGCCGTGGATCAGAGCAGCCCTGAGCTGCTGGGCTGCTGGGATGCAGGGTGCTCATCCCTGGGGAAGGGCTGTGTCCCCATCGCTGCCAGCTCTGCACACATGGCCACAGCACAGCCTGTCCTCCCTGGGGCTCCTGCTCCACACATCCTGCAGCACATGTGCCACAGCTGCAGTGGGAGGGAGCTCACAGCCAAAGGGACATCCAGAGGGAAATCTGCTCCAGGCACCCACAGGGCCGATGCTTCTTCAGCTGCCCTGGATTGGTGTCGTCCCCATTCACTGGTTATTCATGGGGTGATTCCACCCTGCACCAGGGGAGGGAATGGCCCATCATGGTCTGATTTGGAGCTGTGCACTGACCCACAGACTGACAGATGGGTTGGAAGGGACCTCATTGATCATCTCATTCCAACCCCCCTGCCAAGGGCAGGACACTTTCCACTATCCCAGGTTACTCCAAGCCCCATCCAACCTGGCTTTGAACACTTCCAAGGATGGGGCATCCACAGGCCCTCTGGACAATGTGTGCCAGGGCCTCAGCATCCTCACAGGGAATAATTTTTTCCTAATATCTAATCCAAACTGTCCTCAGCTTAAGCCATTATCCCTTGTCCTCTCCCTCTGTGTCCCTGTAAAATGTCCCTCCCCAGCTCTCCTGCAGACCCTTCAGGCACTGGAAGATGCTGTAAGAACTCCCCAGGACAGACAATTTGTTCTTGTGGCTCCCTGACCATGGCCCACGTTAGAGTCCCTGAGTCACCTTGATTTCCATCAAGCAGCGTATTCAGAGCGAGAAGCTCTGAGTTTTATCTTCTGTGTCACAGTGACATTTTCAGCTTCAGGCTTGTGTAGGGTGAGGCAATGAGGAGGTCCCCAGTTACTTGCAGAGTACTTACCTTTTAATGGAAAAGTATTGCACCTCCCAGTTAAGGGATTCAATCCCCTTATCCATGCAGAAGTATAAATGACTGTATAGAAAGGTAAGAATAAGGGCAAGCATGCTAATTTCATGTCCTCAAGATGTTTAAGAGAAAAGAAATGAGCTTTGGGTTGGTACAAATACATAAAAATAGATTATAATATCATGCAATCAATTAAAAAAAAAAAGAAAAAAACTATTACAGGAAACAAAAAACAATTCAGAAACTCTGCATGGTGGTTTGTAATGGATCTGACAATCCAGTGGCTACTTCAGTAGCATAAACACATTCCAGGATGCATTATGTTTTATATTGTAAGTGTTAAAATATTTAGTAACTACATTGCAATAAACATTGTTTTGATCTCAAAGTGCACCATATTTTAAAGTCTGTTGTACTCCAGGAAGAATTACATTCTCCAGCCTCCTTAATAAAAGCCACAATCTATGATGCTCTTGATGAGCACGGACTACACAGTACGATGACATTCTTCAAGAGGCCTTTAATGAATTAATGCCTCTCCAAATGGTTTTAAGCTTACAAAAGAAGATGTGTGCATGGTCCTAAACCATTTGGAGCCATTTTATTCAGTGCCTATTGATTTTAGTGCCAGTAAACCTCCCTGCTGCCTGCCTCTGATGAGTATTACATTATATCCTCTGTAGCACACAATGGGATTTAGCGGCGCCAAAAATGTAATTTCAGCACAAAATACAGAAGTCATTATAACATCAGCTCTCCTTTTCTTCCAAACTTTAGGTACCTGAGGATCTAAGTTCTGAAGAAATTGGTGCTGTTTCTCTGAAGTGATTTCAGATAACTTACTCCTCCATCTTTGAACTAATCAGTGGGGCTGAAATGGCCTTAAAAATAAGGAACTGCAAAGTTGGTGTTTTTTTTTTCCTTCAAACAGCCTTTATATGGAGTCATTACTCTAATATTGGTAGTGGCACACACGGATGTTTGTCTCTGTGCTTGTTATATGTTTTTAGTAAGGAATTCTCTCTCTTCTCCCCTCAAGGCAAGTCAGACGAGGTGCTCTGGTCAACAGAGCCAGAAATGCCATGCCATGCCATGCCATGCCTCCCAACCCACACAGATACTTATGCTATTCTAGAACTTCCCCAGTGCATGCCAGCAGAAGCCTTTTCCCTTCCCTTTAGTTGCTGCTAAAGGTGAAGATGCACCTCATTTCCTCAATTAATGCTGCATCTTCTCCAGCTGTGGCTGAGCAGCAGGAGGACACAGCCAGCATCCAACCTCCCAAAAAGTGCTGCTGTGGGGCTGGGGTGTCCCCAGCTCTGAAGTTCCATGGTTTTCCCACTGTCAGCCCTCGTGGAAATGACTTTGATCATTTCCAGCAGTAAGAAGAGATAAAAAAGAAGGATCTCAGAAACAGAAGCCACAGGCAAAGTAGTTCTGTACCATGGGAATAGACATGGATATAAGACCCATGGAGATAAGGGGTCTATGGGAAATGGAAATGTCATCCCTTTGATCTGCTCTCCTGATGCAGTACCTGACCAGGCAGGAGAGCTGCTGTGAATTCACCAGCCAAAGAGCCTCCCCAGGGACAGACTGACTTCTGTGGGCAGGTTTCATCCCCACTCAGCATCCCAGGATGGAGGTGAGGAGGGGATTTGCCCCCACCTGCCACGCTGGGTTCCTGCCTTCCAGTGATGCAAAGCTGAGAGAGGTGGGTGTAAGAGCCTTTCAGCAGGCAATTAAAGCAGAACGTTTTCTGTAATATATAAACAAGCCCATTAAGCCTGACTTTAATGGGGCTGAGATTCTCTGATAAATAATTGAAAAGAAAGCTTAAAGTGAATTTCAAAGATTTTTTTCCCCCCTTAAAATGTATTTACAATGCTACAGTGCTTTATATAGCTTGAATGTTTAATCAATTGTCATTTACAGAGAGTTCAGTTCCTGGGGTTTTGTGATATATATGTGCTAAACAAGCCACTTGAATGTCAAAGCCACGGAGCAGCAGCTCTTGGGTTGAGACAGATTTGACACAGTTTGTAGAGGGCTGTGCATGGGAAAAGATTGTTCTCATCTCTGCTGCTCTCTGTAGTTTGAAAGGTTCTTGAACCAGCTTGAATTCCTCCTGCTGTAGCACATACAGAATGACTGGAGAGGGAACTGCTGATTGCTCACCTGGTCCCCAGGCCCAGCCAGCAGCTGCCAAAAGCAGCAGAAACCAAAAGGTTCCTTTATCAGCGCCAAGGCAAAATCCCAGCCCTGCTTCACAGGACCGGAGGAACAGGGAGGCAGAACAAATGGGTGTATGAGAGGAGCAGCTGATGTTTATTGTGCACTAAATATACTTGTCAGGTGCCTCGTTGTAGGTATTTTTCCAGGGCTGGTGGTGATTAAGGATGTCAGGAATGATGTGTTATTCCTTTCTCAGTGAGCGAGCATGTATCCGGCTTCCGCTAGCACAGGGCCTGACGAGATGGGAATGTCCCTCAGTGCCTTCCAACACACACATTCAAAATGTCTTGCAAATTAGACTCTGGGCTTCCCATCCACTGTGCAGCTGCCCTCGCTGAGGTTAAACTGGCACTGCCTCAGGGACATCACTGGAGTTCCACTGCAGCCCCCACCGTGCTGTTCAAAACCCCCAACCCTTCTTCTTGGTATTTATTAGTCCCTCCTGACCTGTACTCAGATCAAAAAGACACGGATCTCTATTTTGCAGAGGAAAAGCTGGCTCTCTCTAAACCCCAGAGGTCAAGAGCACCTTCAAGCCCTAGAAGATTCTTTTAATAGGAGATGTTTTGTGAAAGCTTTCACACATGTTTTAAGGTGCTGTCGAAGTGCTTTGGGACTTTGGGCATTCAGAAGCTTATTGGTGTCCTTGCCCAAGCTTCACCTCCTACTGAAACGGGACTCAGTGGAGAACTTTCACAGCTTTTTTACCATCACATGTCCTTTAAATTATTCTGTTTCTGTCCTGCAGTGTTTTTGCTGATGGGGAGAATGCTTGTCCCCTGACTTTACTGGGCTGTAAGCAGTAGTGATCTGTCCATGACATATTGGGAATTGAATTGGCACTAGAAGAGTTAATCAGGAAGAGAGGCTCTCCAAGATGAGACCAGACTGGCACAGAATTCTCCTTGCTCAGAAACACAGCAATAAACACACAGACGGCTTTTAAAGCAATATACATAGATATTTAAGATTATAAAAACAAGCAAAGTAGGATTCAAATAACTAGATTCTCATGGCAAAAAGGATTAAATCCTGCTCTGAGCAGCTGCACTGGAAATGGTGCAGTGTAATCCCAGCTTTGCACCAGTGTGCATGAAATCACAGCTCGTTCCCACAGAATCTCCTAATCATCCTTCCATTAACTCATATAACTGTGTGGGACTAGAGCAGATTTCTCAATAAAAATGATGGATAAGTAAATTGGGAGAAGCACTCTATCACTTAGCAGGTGTGAGAAGATTGACAGTCCCAGCACTGCTGAGGGAGGATGTGTGCACTGACTCAAGGGTGTCGCTGTGTGGAAACGCTTGTGTGTGGCTGGGGAAAAACTGCTGCAGTCTTTCATGAATGAGAAATGCTGGTGCTGGAAGAGGTGATGCTGGAACAGGTGATGCTGGAACAGGATGCAGGAGAGCTGCAAACACCCCGTGAGCAAACTGTGCAGAGCAGCACGGGCAGCAGGCATGCAAGGAAGGACCAGGAGCCTCCAGATGTTGAGAAGAGAGAAGTTGTTGGAACAGGTTTCACAAAAAGCTGTGGATGCCCCATCCCTGGCAATGTTCAAGGCCAAGCTGGATGGGGCTTGGAGCAACCTGGTCTGGTGGAAGATGTTCCTGCCCATGGCAGGGGATTGTAGTGAGATAATCTATAAGGTCCCTTCCAGCCCAAACCATTCTGTGATTCTCTGTGCCCCAGAGGATGAGCAGGAATGCTGGGGTGAAGGCAGTGCAGCAGTGTGGGAGGATACTCCTGTCTGTGGCTGTGAGACACACTGGCCCTTGGAGAGCCAGCAGGAATTCCACAGCAGCAGGCTCAATTGAATGGATAATGGAGTAATTAATGGGAGAAACCCAAAGGCCTGCTCCTCTCTCCTGGTTAAAACCCAGCCTGAGCTCCTGCCTTCACCTCAGAGTGGGAACTGGGGAGAAGGCACAGCTCCTCTGCTTCCCCTGAGGACTGGCAAACTACAGGAATGGGAGGAGATTCCCGGGGTCCCACAGAATGCCTGGGGTTGACTCTGCTCACATGTGGCTCCTGCTAAAAGCATGGTTTGAAAGACAGGTCCCTTTGGCTCAGAGGTCCCCCTGCACTGGTATTCCAACCTGCAGCTCCTCTTCATGCAACACTTCCCAGAGAGCCACGAAATCCTCCTTGTACTGAAATTCCCACCATGGCTCTCCCATTCAGCATTTCTGAGCCTTCATAACACGCTCAGCAGCAAATTAGCAAACGTCAGTGACATCACTCAAAGATGAAAGCAGCCTTGCCATCTTCTTGATGAATCCAGAGAGGCGGAGACGACAGGTCCTGGGTCTCTGGAGGGGCACTGCCACTGTCCCCTCCCTGTCCCCTCGCTGTCCCCAGCAGCCCAGCTCGCTGGAATTCAGCTTTCCCGGCGCTGTCACTGCAGCCTCGGGCTGGGGGAGTGGTGGCAGGGAAATACCCCTGCTGATGAGAGAAAAGAACTGGGGGATCGGGATTAATTTTCATACACGGTGCCTGGAGAATTAAGCGTTTGTTGCAAAGATTTATTGAGTGAGAAACAATGCTGTGCCTAATCCCTTGGCGGGGGGGGCCGCTCCGGCTAATGACTGCTCGATAATTAGCGCTGGGAATTTCCCCGCTCCCTGCTCCGCTCTGCCGCCGAGGTACCTCAGGCGCTATCAAATCTTACACCAAGTCGCACCCAGCTCGGTGAGCAGGTCTCGCCATCCTGCCAGCTCCAGAAATAGGGATTTGGGGCAGGGAGGTTGGCGACTGTCCGTCCCCTTCAGCTGCACTTTCCGACAGCGGCAGAGGAGCGCTGGCAGCCCCGGGACACACGGACAGGCTTTCCCTGGTGCCACGGATTCCCGGAGCCTCTCCCTGCCTTTTGCTGGGCTTTGATGCCTGGTAATGCCTGTATTCTTGTTTTAAACACAAAAATGGGGTTGCTCACCACAGGCACCCCATGGGTGGGGGCACCTGCACCTGGACAGGGTAGAAAAGGGAAAAAGTATTTCCCAAGTCCAAGCGCTGAAAAATATAGGACAAACTGCCTGTTACACGGCTCTGCACTGCTCTCATCCTGTGAGTGACAAAGGAGTGAAACAGGGAGTGTCCCCCTCCTTGATGGCCATGGCATTCCTGGAGCCACATCTGCTGGGAGGGAGGTGACACTCCTGTCACAAGCCAGCACCAAGTGCCATGATATGCAGGGAAAGGTCAGACCAAAAAGAGACAGGTGGAAGGACTGTAAGTGTCAGGCAATGCAGGCAGCTGGAAACCACTGTGATCACACCGTATCATCTGCTGGGTCTCCACAATTGTCATTCATCTGCTGCAGTGAGCAGCTCCCTTACAGATCCTGAGGCAAGAGGCAGCAGAGAAGCCCAGGATGTGCTCTGGGGTTGAACAAGAATCAGGCAGAGTCCTGCTGAACAATGCCTCGAGGCTGGGTTTGTGGCATGGCTGCTGTGAGCAGAGGAGCAGTGATGGCCATATGGTGTGTCAGCACCACACACCTCCCTCTGCAGGTGCCCAGAACGGGCAGCCAGGAAGGTACTAAAGCAAAATGACATTTGCAGAGTAATTCTCCAGTGTTGGTCCTGAGGGAAAAGCACTAATCGCTTGGAGAAGTGAAGGTTATACCTGACTCTGGGAATTTGTCCTTCACCTTTTGCTTTTTGAACCTCAGCAGTTCTTACCACAGAGCAGCACAGATTATCCCAGAGATGCAGCACCCCATCAGCCTGACTTAAGACTAAGGTGGGTGTCTATAAACTATTCCCAAAATACATTTTTACAGATTTTTTCCTTCTCTGCCTTTTTAAACGGCAATGCTCTGACAAAACCATCCCCACGAGCCAAGATGTTGGTTTAAAACTCACACAGCCAGGACAAGCACAAGAGACTACCCTCCCAGATAAAGAATGAACATGGGGAGGGATTCAAGAGAGGAGATGTGTCTTGGGACAAGTTTCACGAGCACCTAGACATGAATCCTACCATCTGACCCTCATTTTCTTCTGACATAAAAATGTCCCCATGGTTTTCAAATGATGCCAAGCAGCTCCCCTGGACCACACTGTGCAGCTCACCAGATGCATGACAGGGATTTTTCAGATGAACACTTACAGCACAGTAGAACTGCCTGCTTGTAACATTTTCCATGCACTTCCTAGTACTTCTGGTGAGCTTTTCAGCTCACTTGATATATTATTAGGAGTAGCTATGAAACTAATTAACTGAGGAGAATGCTATTTAACTGTCAATAAACCCTTGGATCTCTGCCCTCTTTCCTCCAAATTTAGACATTCATTCTGCAAAGCTTTCTCTCTTCCCTATCCCACAGCTTCTCTCCCTTCTCTTTTCACAGCTCCTTGGTAGCACCTTTTTGCTTCATCTGGCCCAAGCTGCTTGTCCTTTGCATTGCTCCAAAGCCTGGTGGCTGCCTGCTCTCCATCACAGTTTGTCAGGATATGATGTCTCACTGCTCCTGTGCCTCTTCCAGCCTCCCATCACCAAAAACCTCCATGGGGCTTTCTCCCAGGCTGGAGTCTGTTCCTGATGCACCCTCAGGCTTGCTCCCAATGGGGTTCTGCTGGGAATTACAGTGGTGGCACAACGTGAAGTTTGACAGATGCAAATGGAAAGAGTAGAGGGGTGAATTTACCATCCAAGCACCAGTGAGCTCCCTACAGCTGCTCTTGCTGGACTGTGTAAGTTTAAGGCCCTTTAAAATGCAATTGCCTTGATTCTCCTGACTCAGAGGGCAACAGTTCTCATTTCCTTAGAACATGTCTTCCAGCAAAGCTCATCACTGCTGATGCTTATTCCCCCTACCCCTGGAAAATCACCTCCTTGACCCACTGCTGTGGTGGTGCCCCTGCTGAAGGAGCCCCAAGGATTCTGTGGTTCCCTGGAATGGTGCAGAAATCACTCCTGACACACAAATAATGCCCCATTTCTCTGCACAATGGCCCCATGCATACAGTGGCCTCACAGAGAACAAGAGATGACTGTAGCTCCAGAGCACATGTGCATGTTGTCCATGTCAGGGGTTTTATGATGGAGATCTGGAAAGGGAAGGGAAAAGGCAGATCTTTTGTGAGAAAGTATGAGGAGCCTGGTTTAAAAAAAACTCTCAATGTAGAGAAAAAAAATAGCTCTGGTATCTTCATGTAGCAGGCTTTGAGACCCTTGCTGATTCCGGGCTGTCTGAAATCTGTTTTCGCTAGAAAATAACCCTTTCTGTATTTGAAAGGCAGAGCAGAGCCTGACTTTTAAGGTATAAAATTGCTCCTGGATTTGCAAAGAAGACAGTAAGGAACAATTTCTATTGCCTCTGGGAGAAAGTAGCAAGGGCTTTGCTCCCCTTGCACCGCTCCTCAAAGCCTGGAAAATGAGATAGTGACCTGCACTTTTTTGGTTTAGATCTGCATGAACTATATTAAATCATGGCACTGTGGATCTGGACTGTCCTGACTGACAGCAACCAAAGTAGGCACCTGGGAATAGATTTTTTCCACACTTGAACCCTGTGCTGGTGTTTCCCTGCTGGGACTTGAGGTTGGTACATCTGAGTTTAGGATCAGTAGCCCGGCTTTCTTGGACACACTGCAAGAGACAATATGGAAGAAGCAGCAGCCAAAATAGCAACAACAGAAGCTGCAGCAGGCAGATTAGTGGCTGCAGCAGGCTCTGATCAAGCTGTTCTCCTTCTGTCACCATTTTGAGTGTTTATTGTTCAGCACTCCAAAGTGCTGCCGGTGACGGGGCTCTACCAGTGCGAAGGGATAAAGGACAGCACAAAGCCCCTGCAGGAATGCACGAGCCCACTCTGTGCCAGAGCTGGATGCCTCCCCTCCCCTTTATACTGGCCCACCTGACTCCTGTCCAAGTCACACATCCTGGGGAAACAGTTGATTTTTCTCTTCAATAATTTGCTTATAAGCCCGAGGCCTGGAGACAACAAAGATTCTGCCACTGAGCTCCCTGTCTGCCCCTGCCCCCTGCCTTTCTCAGTCTGTTGGCCAATGTCAGCAAACTTTGTCAGGGGGCCATGAAATTCCTGCAAGTTTCATGAAAACAGGAGGCTGCACTGAGGATGGGGAACTGAATCCATGGCCATACATGCCCCCACAAAGCTCCTGGCTGCTGCATGTCCTGAGCTGTGTCCAAAAGGCAGAGCACATGATCAGAGCATCACCATGGAATGCTGAAGGGGAAAAAGTACAGGGGACATGAAGGTGATCAGGAGAGACCCCTGGGAAGGAGGTTCTGTGAAGAAGATGCTGTAGGAGGAGATCTGATGTCTTTCTGTGGGAGGCTCCAGAGGCAAATCTGTAGGAATCCAGGTTTAATTGTTTTTGCTGCTGACAGAACAACTTAATTATGCATCGAGGGTCTCATTTGGTTTGGCTTCCCTGTGCAAGTCCAGATAAGGAGGAGCACAGCTGAATGCCCTTTAGCTCCCCAGTTATCTTCGGACAGATTTCACTCTGATGTGCTGATATGGGATTTGGGGGAGGAGCTGCAATTCCTGTTTGGGGGTGATCCTACCCCAGAGCAGCCTGAAGCAAGCCAGAGATGCACAGTCCCAGGGAATTTGATGTGCTGGAGTGCTGTGAGCCCCTTGTGCTCCCCACTGACAGAGGAAATGTGATCCCCCCTCCTCCTGCTGCTCTTGGAGCTCCTGTGGCCTGGAGTGCTGCCTTCCTATTTTAAATAAAAATCTGCATTTGTGAGAGCTGATAAGTCTTTTCAGGGTCTGCAGCTGGACTGTGAATAAGCTGTGAAGCCCTAATTTGAGTTCAGATGAGAGGGGTGTTGGGCTTTTCCCCTGAGCCCACTCTGGTGCCTCAGGGACACCCAGCAGGCTCGGCAGGAGCTCAGCTGAGCTGGGACTGGAGTGCAGGTCTGAAAGGGAAGATTTATTTTTTTTCTTTCTCTCAACTTTGGAAAACAAAATAGAAAACTAAAAGGCTGCAAAACATCCAGTCTGCTACCAAATTGCTTTTTTAAATGTCTCCAGCTTTACAGAAGTTGCACGTATTGCCATTAGACATCCCCTTCTCTGTTACCTACTTACACCTCTTCAAAGTTGAATGGAAAAATTAATGCTGAGCCTCCTTCCCCTCATAATCAAACATTACAACACTGAGAAATTCAGAGTGAAGATTACACAGAACAGTCATTCCATAACAATACAATTATGATGAAATCATTTTAGCATCTTTGGTCTGAGATGAGATTAAATCTACTTTAATGAGACATTAGATGGGCTTTTTTCTTCCATGTTTTTTTCCTCATGGCGCCATTACAATGCGGAGGAATTTTTTTTTTTTTTAGTTGCCTCAGTTTGTGATATTTTTCTTTGTAAGAAATCAATATTCTGTGCAGGGAAAATAAACTGAGAGTATTGCAAAACTTCTTTTTGTAACTAAATTACCGATACGCTCCCTCCATCTCAGTTTCATGCTGACAGTTTCTTTTTCCTGAGAAAATTTCTGCTTTTCAGATTTCTTCCCAAAAAAAGTATTTCGTATTTCCTGCATCAGCAAGGTTGCTGAAGAGTTGATTCACCAGGCTCTGAAGCTGCCAGGGAGCTCCATCTTGCTGAGCTGTATTTATGGCAGCTCTGAGTCACAGAGGCAGCGAGGGGTGGCTGAGAGGGCTGGCAGTGCTGGCTCTGACCCTGTTCTTAGGAGGGCTGTCCCCTGCAGTGTCTGGGAATGGCACTGCCTGTGCCTCCTGCAGCTCAGTGCCCGAGCTGTCCCTCCAGCCTTGCCTCAGTTTCCCAGGACTCAGTGTGTGACCTGGGGGTGCAGCACTGTGGTTTTCAGGGTGGCCATCACATATATCCACTGGATGTCTGTTCAAAAGGTCTTAGGCCATGTAATATTCACAAATTATTTGCTCTCAAGTGAGCTAGAAGGTTTGGCTATTTTTGCTTTTTCTTTTTTTTTTTCTTTTTTTTTTAATAAGCCTGATTTTGATGGCAAAGTCTGGGCTGTTCTCAGATATCAAAGTGAACCTAAGGATCTTTAGGGAATGATATAGTTTAAAAAGGTGTGGGCTGTTTCCATCTCTCAGCTGGGGAGGGCTTTTCTGTCTTTGCTTCATTTACCACAGCTTCTTCCCAAAGGCAACCTCCTTCCTTTGATCCAAAATAAACTCTGGGAAACTGTTCACTCATGGATCACCTGCAGCATCCTCAGTGATTTATCTGGCCAGCATCACCTTGGGAGGGTGACCAGATGCCTGCTCTTCCTTCTTCTGTTCTGAAGAATCAGGTGGACAGATGGAAAAGATCTTCCCAGGGAGCAAATTGGTTCCTCCAATAAACTGCTCAACTGTGAGGGCAGCTGGAGGCTTTAACTCGGGCACCTCTGCTAGAGATGGATTCAGACACCCCTGATCATCTCTTAAACCTACCAGCACAAGCTGCTCCTAAGGCAACAAATTTGTTGATAACTTGCTCTGCAAGAGAACAAAAAAATATTGGATAAAAGAGAGCTGCATTCATTGATCAAAGCAATGGGGAAAGGGATGGAGCTGATGTCACGGATCATCCGCCAGCTGCCTGAGCTGGAAAAAGGGATGTCGTGTTTTTTGCCTTTAGAGAAAGAAGAGCTAATCAAACATGTGCCAAAGAAAGGGAAAGCCCCAGTCTCCATCTGAAGGCAGAAAGGAGTTCCATGGAATCGCTTGGAGCCCTTGAGTTAATGCATGTTGAGAGGAAACTGATAAAGATAAAACACAGCGACGGAAACCTGTCTCAGAAAGAGCAGGCAGGTCCCAACTGTCAACAGTAATCCAAACCTATAACAAGCACTCTTGTTTGAAAATGAATCCAACTGAAAATGAAAGATTAAACAAGTACAACAACGTAAGAATAAATTGCTCATAAATCTCTCTGGTATTCAGGATCAAAGGAAGATTAAAGAACAAGTTATGGAAATGTGGTAGAGGCAAAGAGAACCTATTAAGTGATACCATTTAGTGAATATATGAGTAATAGAGAGTTCACATCTAAGTTTAGAGAAAAGGGAATGAACCTGTATCTGCTGAAAGAGACTTTAAATGATATGTGGCATGAATGATATATGATGAAGAAGGTTCTATAGCCCAAATCCAACAAAAATATGACCCAGGATCAGAGCTGGTATAACTAAACTCACTTACAGTTGTGTTTTAAAGATGATGGAGAAGGACCAAATTATTCTCTTGCAATTTTGAGAATGTGAGCTTGGACACCAGCTACAGGAACTCCTGTTATAGGAATGACATCCAAGTAAGGATGCAGGTGAGTTACCAGGGCAGGGAGAACTCCTGGGATCAGCAGGGTCCATCATTTTCCCCTAGAAGCTCTTCTTTCCCTATTTTCCTCTGTGCTGGGCTGAGGTCACAGCCTATTTTCCAGTGATGATGCTTAGGGATGTATTTTCCTTCAGGAAACCACACTAAAGTACTTGTCAGGGTGTGTAAGACTACACATTTATGCAAGCATGCTCTTTTACAGTGACAATATTAACACCAAAAGGCCCCATGTCAGGCACTTTGCCCTCATATTTAATAAGCCTTCTGACTCTAATGATATAAATAAATCAAAATGGAAAAAGAAGAGACCCTCTCTCCCTGCTAAGACAAGTGAGGGTGTTTAGAAGAAGCATCTTGTCCGAGCTCATGCAGAATCTACAGCAAAACCAAACTTGAACTCATCACAGAATCATTGGTGCTTTTTTACTGCAGGAAACTCTGTCTCTACCTTTGGGGAGAGAGGGAACTATGTTCAGGACAGGGGGCAAGAGGTGCTGGGTCAGCTGGGGGGTTAAGGAACCTCACCTTCATCCCATGTGGATGTTTAATGCTTATCTTCACTACATTAAAGAGACAATCAATAAATACATTGATAACCCTGCGTTTGTGTTAATTTCAACCATTTAATTCAATAGGAAATCTTTTTTTTTTCCAAGATTGATTTTTTTTCTGTGTAGTCTGTAGTTTTCTTTATAAAAATCCGTCAGGAGAGTTTAGGAAAGGAAGAAAATGCAACAAGCCTTTGTCAATATTTTTCTGTAGTGAAACCAGCTGGAAATTGAACGAGACCAAGGTGGGAAAGGTATTTGCATGTGCAAAGGATGATATAAGTGCAGCTGAGATTATATCAAAGTAAAGCCAGCACAAGGCAGTCAGAGGGAAGGGTTTGCCTTCTCTTGGCCTCCCAACCCAAGCAAACAGCAGCCTTTGATAGCTTTGAAGGTTATTTCTTGCTCACACCTCAGATGGGTGTGCATTTGCTAAGTGCATCGCCTGCAGGCAATCTGATTTATGTTCAAATGTTTGCGGTACATGAGCTGCACGCAAATCTATTTTTATGTATGTATTTATTATCAAGGCATGCACAGCACAGACTTCTCAGCCTACACTACACAAAACAGCTCAAAGCTGTGCCTGACAGCAAAAAAGCTTTGTGGAGGTCCTGACCCAAGACATTGTATCAGTCACCCTACACAAGCCCAGACCCGAACAGCAAATGCCTGGATGTGGATGCTCCCATCAGGGTCTCCACCTGTTGGATCAGTGAGCCTGGGGAGGGAGCAGGAGCTGGGTGAGGTCCAAGTCTGGGGGCACAGGTGAGGTGTAATCATCTCACATCACACACAGGGGAAGGGAAAGTCCTGTCCCAGCGCAGAGCTCGGAGCTCTCACTGCCCCAGGGCCCTGACCCCATGGCCAGCATTGACCCTGCCAGGCTTAACCCACCCTGAGGCACTGAACACTGCTCACACAGAGAGAAAAGCTGCTCATTTAGTGGATCCAGTGCACGTCTCATGAGACAAATTCTCCATTGCAGTGTTTGTCTCTTCATCCTTGTTTGGACTTGCTTTTTTTTGGCTGTTATGTAGTCAAACTGCATAAATAAAATATATCCAGCATTTTTCATCATTAACAGACTTCTCACAGCGCTTTTCATTTTTAGACACTTCACCTTTTCAAATCACTCATTAAATATTAATAAATTAATCCCTCACACACTCTTCTGACGCATTCAAGACATTTTCATGATGATCGTCTTATGTTCTGTTTTTTATTTGAATATGAAATACATCAAGTAGATGTATCATTCAATACAATTAGCTGGCAGTTATAAACAGTGCCAGAAACCAAGCATGGCAGGCTGATTTTTCCTACATGTGTTCAATTGGCACTTAAATACAGGAAGCAAAAAAATGAAGAGCTAATGGCATAAATGACTTTTTGAAAGTTTTTGTTCTTCAACAGATTGTTTACTTGCTTCCTTTCATTTCCATGAGTCCTTTTTATGTAAGTTTTTAAAACCACCAGTAATATGAGCAATTTTTTCTAGGCTGAATGCTTGTGTTGGATTGCATGGCAAAGGTTTGGTACAGGGGGGCTACAGGGGTGGCTTCTGTGAGAAGTTGCTGGAAGCTTCCCTCATGTCCAACAGAACCAATGCCAGCTGGCTCCAGGAAGGAACCATTGCAGGACAAAGCTGAGCCCATCAGTGACTGTGGTAGCACCTCTAGGATAATATATTTAAGGGGGGAAATAACCCCAAACAACAAATGGAAACTGCAGCTGGAGAGAGGAGTGAGCACAAGAGAAACAACTCTGCAGATCCCACGGTCAGTGCAGAAGGAGAGGAGGAGGTGCCGGAGCAGAGATTCCCCCGCAGCCCAGGGTGCAGCCCGTGGTGAGGCAGCTGTGCCCTGCAGAGATCCCTGGGGATGCAGAGATCCACACACAGCCCCTGGAGGAGGCCCAGAGAAGGCTGCAGCCCCAGGGCAAACCCGTGCTGAGGCAGGTTTGCTGGTAGGATTTGGACCCACACTGGAGCAGTTTGTGAGTAACTGCAGCCTGTGAGAAGGACTCACCTTGGAGAAGTTCATGGAGGACATGGGAGGGACCCCACCCTGGTGCTAGGAAGAGTGTGACAAGTCCTCCCCCTGAGGAGGAAGAAGCATCAGAGAAAGTGTGTGATGAGCTGAGTGCAGCCCCCATTCCCTCTCCCCCTGCTGTGGGAGAGAAGGTAGAGAATTTGGAAGTAAAGTTAAGCCTGGATTAAGAAGGAGTGGGGGGAAAAGGTGTTTTAAATTTAGTTTTTATTTCTCATTATCCTACACTGATTTGACTGGCACTATTTTAAACTAATTTTTCCCCAGGTTGGGTCTGTTTTGCCCCTGCTGATAACTGGTGAGTGATTTCCTTGCCCTTATTTCTACCTGACTTTTGTTATATTTCCTCTCCCATGATGAGTAGGGGAGTGCCAGAGCAGCTTTGATGGGCACCTGGTCTCCAGCCAGGCTCAACCCATCACAGTGCTCACCTAGTCTGGGTAAGATGCTGCAGCCACAGCAGCATCTCTGGGCTAAGCAAATGTCTGTGTGATGTCCCAGGGAAAGGGAATCTGCTTCCACCCCTTGCACTTGAGAGCAGAGCCTCTGAGCAGAAAGCTCCTTTAGACCTCATAACACACAGTATTTGTAATTCCCAGTGTGGAAAACCGTGGTATCCAGAGCCCCTTGCAGGAGTTACAGAAAAATGTATTTCCAGGCTCTACTCCAGGGACTGGTGGCCAAGGTTTGGATGCTGAGAAGGTGAGGACACTGCTGGTCCCAGAGCCAAGCACACCTTGCCAGCTGAGAGTGCTGTCTCTGCACTCAGGAGAGTCTTTCCTGCAGGACAGGAGCAGTGACTGACTTCAGACAAATCCAGAGCCCTTAGCTTTAATGTACATCTCTAGTCTACATAAAGGACTTCTAAATGGGGCAGCAAAAATTGGGAAAGGATGCCCATTCTGGAAGTCAGGGTATCTATCAGGGGTTCAAACCAGTTCACAGGAAGCACAGCCTTCCCTGACCCCGGTGTCTTCACTCTCAAACAATGACGAAATCTGCTTGTGTGTCCTGGAAAAACCCTGGCTTGTGAGAAAATGCTGAATATGTGGAGTGACAGGCCAGCAGTGGCTTTCCAGGGAAGTGTCAGCACTGCTGCCCATCCGACCTTCAGATCTACACGGCAGCCTGGGGCTGGATTCAGCTGGGACCGAGGCGAGATCTGTTTCCACCCTGCTTTCTGTTGGTTTTTTTGCCACGCCATTTATCCTTTCCTTGGGAAGGTGATGTCCCTCTGGAGGTGCTCATTAGCAGGCTGCTGGGCAGGCAGGATTCCAGCAGTGACAAAAATCCCAGACAGCCCTGTGGCAGGATGATTCCACTGGCACCACACAGTCAGCCACTGTCCTGCCACCAGGCACCCAGTGTTGCATACAAGTAGAGGTATTATAAAAGAAAAGCCTTATAAAATGTGGTTTAGGCCCTGCTACTCTAGCTGAGCTAGCAGTTAGATTGTAACTTCCCATGTGAAAAATCATAAGAACGGAAGCAGTTAGCACAACAAACTATTCTGGTAAGAGAACTGTTTGCACCTGTAATAAACAAGAAATCTATCCCATGGGAATCAGTGAACAGAATATGTAAACTAACCAAAAATAGAGAGATTTGACAGAAGTACACCCTGGCCATTTACTGACCAATAAACTGAGTGTTAGTGTACTGTTAGCCAATTATGTCTAACACAGTGCCTACTGATATTTCCTATAAAAATGAGCTTTGTGAATAAAGAATAAAGAATTAGCTTTCCTGCATGAAGAAACCGAACTCAGTCTCCTTTACTGTGACAGCCCTGGACTCCTTCAGCAGAGAGTGGAGGGTGTCACTGCTGCAGGCACTGCAGGCACTTTGCTGGACTGGAACACCTCTGTGCATTGCTCAGGCTGGGTCCTGCATTTTCCTGGTCTCCCCTTGCCCTGTTGGTGTTGGACTCTCCGGTAAGGCTTGTCTCTGTTACCTGAGGGCAGAATGCTGCTGGGAGCAGGAGCAGGCACATGCTGATGTGAACTGATGGGATGATGTTGATTATTCCATAGCAGAGGTCAGGGATCTGGGCTGCCTGTGGGAGCCCTCAGCCAGGCTGAGCCACCTGGGATGAGCTGTCACGTTCCTTCCACACCGAATGGAAAGCAGGCACGTCCGAGGTGTGATACTCCTGATCTCCTCCTGACATCTGCTCTGGAGCGAGACGGATCAGCCTCTGCTGTCTCTCTTGGCCAACTACGGGGGGAGGAGAGGGTGACTTGCTCCAGGTTAGGTGAGATGAATCCCAAACTTGATGGGCAGCACCTGTGTCCTGCTTTTGGTCATCCTGCTGCGCCAGAGCCCTGCTGGGTTGGCACAAAGGTGCTGTTCTGGAAGCCACAGCTGAAAGTGAAGATGCTGTGGAGGAGAGATACACTTGGGGATGCAGGGAATGGGGGGTAAAAGCTTTGGTAAAGCTGCACCCAGGCCTCATCTCAGGCTCTTTGGAAGGACCAGCTCTTTTAGAATTTTATTTTGGTAAAAAAAAATATAGGATAAATATGCTAAGATTGTTCTCTCAGCAACGTGGTGTTCAGCAATCACAGCCAAAAAATACTTGTTGAGAATGGCATAATCTATTGTCTGAATTTCCACCTGGTCAGCATCATGCAAGACCATGTCTGCATAATGCAGCAGCTTCATGCAGCCAGTTTTTGAAGAAGTCACTCTGTGTGCAGCTCCTCTCATTCCCTTTTCCATCCAGGCACACCACAACTCACAAGAACTTTGCATTAGCAGAATATATGGAGTTCTTACATATTTTACAACTCCCTGGACATCCCCCCTCATGACTGTCAGACAGTCCTGTTGGTCTCCTTTGTGTATCACCCCTTCAGACCATCACCCAGCTGCCTCTCCCAGCTTTGTGTGTAGTGCCACCATGGCTCTTGCACCAGTGGCCACCTGTAATTACCTTCTGGCTGATAATTGTTCTGCTGCAGGATCCTCCCTTTCATCCCCATCCAAAGCAAAACTCCAGCACCAGGGAACTTTTTGCTCTAGCACTCTGAAGCTAAGTCAGAGCAAAGCCAAAAGGGAAAGCACTTAAATAGGAGGAGGTTTGCCAAGCTATGATGTTACAAACAGCTGCTTTGTTGACAGCTCTGTCACAAGGAAATTACCTCCCCCCGTGCTCAGTGCTTCTAGAAATGGTGTTGTTGGAGCAGATTGTGTCTTTTTGCTTTTGAAAAGCTGTTGGGTGCTATACTGTAGGAGAATATGAACTGGGAAAATCTTGAAACCCTACCAATATCATAAGGGAAAGGAGAGATTTGTGCTTCCTTTGTGCTTCTTGCCCCTTTTCCCACCTTCAGTGCTCTCACACTGACACTTGGTTCCTATTAGAGCCAAATGCTGTTTCCTCATATAGGGACTTAGTCTGTTTAGCAATTATTAATATAATCCTGAGCCAGAGAAACAACATGAAACATCATCTGCCCCTTGGTGGAAGCACTGATGATCAGCAGCACTGAGACAAAGAGGAGACTAGAGACTTAAAAGTTTGCAACATAGCAAAAAAAGTCATGATGATGCAATTTAGTTGCTTGGAGCAGATGTTTGACCTGCCCACTGCTTAAAAGGGAGGCACAGCTTGAAGAGGGCACAATCTTGGTTGCAGATGATTAACACAGAAAGCAATAGTCTTGAGTATTTAAACATTTACAGTGAGACAAAGGGATCAAAGGCTCTGTCCTTCAGCCTGCACTGTCCTACAGTGCCTGCCATGGCTGCACATCAGGTGTACACAGGTGGGATGTACCCAATTTTGGCATCAGGCTATTAGGAAGAGTTCAAAATGACTTGGTGAATTCAGGTCTCCAAACTTATGGGTATTTTAGTGTCCTAAATCAGCTGCTTACCCGGCTCTGTCCAGAAACCATTGTACCAAGCCTAGAGGAGTTGAGAGAGACACGAGGAGCTTTTCTTCATCTCCTGCTTGATCTGCAGTCACCTGACACCGCCGGCAGCCTTTCACTGCTCTTCTTTGCTGCAACTGCTGGAAGTAGCCCAGGTGTGCTGCAGGGAAAGAAACCATCTGAGCTGCCCTGGGGAGGCTGAGGGCTTCTGGATTGCTGAGAGTTACAGCTTGACTGAGCAAGGAGCCAGGTCTGCTTCTGTGCAAGGTGAAGTTAAGAGAAAGGATGTAGGAGGTGTTGAGAAGTTTTAAGTCTCTCTGTATTGGAAATACTTTTACAGCTCAGCTCTTTTGTAGTAGTTCTGGATGGTTTCATTGGGGTGTCCTCTCACTCATGAGGATCTTTTCAGTTGCACAATAGCTGTTGCCACAGCAGCTTTCTGTTGAATGGATTTTACTTTCTAGATCCCAGCTGTTTTTTTATTCCTCATATAGCTGTTCTGCTGCACACATATGTACATATTTATATGTGTATCTGTAGCTATAAAAGGAGGAGAGGCCAGGAGTCCATGAGGACATGTGCACACTCTGCACAAGGGCTGCAATAACTCCAGTCAGGGGTACAGACTGTGACACGTCCCCCTGGCCTGCAGCTCTGCCAAAACTGACTGAGGTTGCCACATCAGACCCCAGCCAGCTCCATGCTGCCATCTCAGATAAGGCAAACCATGTACCAGGCTATGTTAGCTGGAATGTGGCCACCAGGTGCAGAGCTTCCTCCCTCCTCTCCTATGGAATCCATATGGAATGTTGTGCCCAGTTCAGGTGTCCTGGTTGAAGGTGGTGTAGAGAAGCTCGAGAGGGTCCTGTGGAGATGGACCTTAGTCCTCATGAAGAGATACAAGGCAGCTGGGCTTGGTTCTCCTGGCCAAGAGGAGGCTAAGGACTAAGCTGAGAGCAGCCTACAGAAAATGTGGTTACAGCAACAGAGGAACCAAGCTGTTCTCAAGTGCAGGGCAATAGGCTTGGCTGTGGTTTGGGAAGTTCAGGGTGGACAGAGGGAGCAAATGCTTTGCAATGAGGGCTCTGCAGCCCTGGAACAGCCTGCTCCAGCCTCTGTCCTTGGAGATTTTCACAGCTCTGCTAGAAGAAGCCATGGCTAACATGATCCTGTGCTGCCCACAGTCCAGTTCCAGGTGGGAGGTTGGGCTGGAGACCTTAAGAGCTGCCTTCTGGCCAAAACCACTGTGAACACACACGGAGTACCAGCACAGCCACACCACACTGGTTGTGCTTTCCCTGAATTGCCACCAACAGCTGGCTGTAAATATTTTTTTTTCTGTTTTTCCTTGCCTGGCTAAGAACCTGTCTGTGTGGATGAGATCTCTTGGGCACAGGTAATTTTTAGATCTGTATCTGCCATGATCCATAGCATAGTGAGGTATCATGTACAGTTCAAAAACAGATAAATCCTGCAAAGGAACATGGCTGCAGTTACTTTCCACTGCATGAGTAACTCAGCAGAAAACAGAATTAGGACTTCACCTCCGGCAAGATTTGCTGTAGCCACTCGTCAGCTGTGTTTTCAGGTGTGCTTTCCCTGCAGCAGGGCACCTGCAGCCATTTCCCCATCAGTGAAAGTCTTTTCCAGCCAATCAATCTTCTATTTATTCACCAAATCACGAATGTGTGTTGACTCTTTAGCAGAGCCTGGCCCTTGAACAGGTTTGAAATGAGAGGCTAACTAATGTGGGCAGGTGTGAACGTGTGTGCATCTTTGTCTGGATGTGTGCGTGGTGGAAGGGAAAGCTCTGACCAGGACCAAACAGAAATAGAATCCTAATCTCTTTCTGTGTAGAGCAAATTGGAGCAGATAGTTTCCAAATGAAATCTGAGATGATGCCAGCTGCTTGCAAACTGTACCTACTTTAAAAATAAAATCCCACTGCCTGCAAGTCATCCTCATCTGTGTCTTCTCAAGTACAATCTTCTTTCACCCAGACTGTCCCATAAGACGTGGGTATTAAAAATTGCCATTTTGAATTGAACAGGGCTAATTTTAACCACTGATTCGGGGCTGTGGCCCCTTTATGTCCTGCTTCCTTCAAGGATGATGCTCTTCTTCCCCAGGAAAACTGCTCTCCTGCAAAGAGAAATTAGACAAGTATCAAATAAGGACTGCCTTTCATGCATCTTGAAAAAGCTCTTATGTGCCACCAAAAGACACCAAGCAGCAGAACAACTTGTGTGAGCAATGAACAGTGGAAATGTTAAAGCAACTTTACAGGAACAGTAGAAGAAACAAACAAGCCATGAAGCTCAAGCATATTGAATAAATGCTTTGCACATTGCTGTAATGAGATTCAGCTGACCGAGACATTTATATGGGGAAGAAATCACGGCCTCATTGCAATCAATGGACAAGTTGCCACCAACTAATGGAGCTCTGCTTTCATGATGTTTGTATTGCAACATAAGCCAAGATGCCTGTGAGCTGTCAAAACCCTTTAGAGCCATTTGTCCCAGCAACCCCACAGTATCATCCCCTAATACTCTATTATGAAAAGAGACCCCTTTTATTTTTATTAGAGCTAGTTCACCAGATGGCTTCTCCCCCCCTCCCTTCCCTGCTTTGATGTAGCAAGTGCAAGCGAGTGATTTTGCTGACTACAGATCAAGGCACAGATCAGCGCTATTTGCCATGCACAGAACATGAAAAGCAGAGCAGGCACTGTCGGGAAAATCTGACATGTTTGTAAACAGCAAAGAAACCTTTGCAGACACGTGGGAGGTGAAGCAGCCCCACTCCCCTGGCATGGGTGGGCTGCAGCTACTGCTCCTACAGCCCTGCAGGGAGTTGGGTGGGGAAGGGGGTGAATTTCTGCATTTTGATGAGAGATTAGACCTGCTGGTGACACTGAACGAAAATTAATGAGGGAGCAGAGAGGCACCTTCAAAGAGGAAGGAGTAGAAATAACACAAATGGGCGACTCTGTCCTAGAGAAATGCTGATGGGCATGGACAGACAGATGGATGTGTCCCAGTGACCCAGCCCAGGTTACAGTGCCAGTATCATGGCTTTCTTTTCACATAGCAAAGCTCTTATTTGCAAGTTTTAACAGAAACAATAACAGAAAGCAAATAACAGAGCCAGGAAGTCCAGCAGCCAGAAAGAACATCATTAAGAAATAAAAATTCAAACTCCCTACTATTGTGAACACAGCCTCAGCAATCCTCACAGAAACCATGTCCTTCGCTGCAAAAACCTGTTAAAAACAGAAGAGGGAAAAACAACAGTCCCCAAACCTTGTGTAGTTTGTATGCAAAAGAAAGCCCCCAAAAGCAAATAAATTTAACACAAAATAAACCACAGCTTTCTCCCAGCTGCAATGCCATGCACTGAGGTGAGAATCCTCCCTGGGAACAGTGTGCTCCAATACTGATGGTGCAGCCCTGTTTGTCCCAAACTTCCCAGCCCCTTTGAGGAGCTGCATTGGCTGGAGGTGAAACCCAGATGCCTGGAGCCATCAGGGAGTGGTGTCTCTCCAGAGTTATTTTCCCTGCCTGCAGCAAAGGGTTTTCCAAGGACAGCTGGAGTCAGGTGTGGGACCTGCCTGTTCCCTCAGTTTAGTATCTGCCATCAGGAATGGTGCACATCACCTTGTGCCACACACCTGGTGTAACAAATGCCCCCAGTTAAGGATGGGCACAAGTTTTTGCAGCATATTACAATGATCAGCACGATTTTAAAAATAAATGTGCTTTTAATCCAAAGCCTTAATTTTACGCAATGCTGAAGGCAGCTGGGCTGGGCTGTAGAACCAGCAGTTGCATGAGCAGAGCACAACAGCATCCTGCATGTCTGCCTCCTGCATGGACTCTCTGCTGTCTAATGAGGCTACAAGCCATGAGAGAAGGTTTTCCAGCTGCTGGGACATGTGCACTGCTACAAACTCCCCCATGTCTAATTAAGCTCATGGCTCATACTCCCCTTTGGTGATGGTGCTAACAGGTTCTCCTCTCCTGCAGAGGCTGCTTATTTTCATGAGAAATGGAGTGTAAAATCACTGGGACCTCTGCTGCTCTGGGAGATCTGATTAAAATCCTGGGTTTCAGGATTTATTAGGAAGAGGGAACTGGCTGGCAGACATAATAAATAAGGCATTGGCTTTGCCCACAGTCATGTTGCTCTTGTCAGGAACCAGGCTGGGGGAACCCTGATGCAGCCCAGGCTCAGGAGAAGAGCCAGAGCCAAGAACATGACCATCTCAAACAACCAGCCTCAAGGACCAGAAAGAAGTCCTTGGCTTCAAACAGGGTGAAATCATCCCTAAACATATATGCCTTGTTTACTGCCTTGCTCTGGAACTGTCTGACACATAGTAAAGTCTCTTTCAGTGAATCCCCTGAAGACTGGATTCTTTGACAAACAGTTTTATGTGCACCTTGTAAATTGAGGCAAATGGGTAACATTTTCCAGCTTCACCATGAAGTGTGTTCCTTCCTGTAGAGGCGGATGTGGAAGATCTCAGGACAAAGAGACATGGTACATGCACCAGGGAGATCTGATGCTGCCCAGAAGGCTTGATTTCTTTTAGGCAGTATTTGCACTGCCATAGAAGGTAAAGGGATCTGTGGGCCTGGGAACCTGCTTAAGGTCTGTGGGAAGACACAATTCCTGCTCTTCATTTTGCATCTGTCTATAAAACAGCGCAGGAGTGGGAATTCAGAGCCCTCTTTGTGCGAGGCAGGAGGGCCTCCCCACCACTGTCCACATCTGGGGAGTCATGGAGAAGCCCACTGAAACCATTGAATGACCACTGAAGGACCTTAAGTCATTCTCTGGAGAAAGAGAGACCTCCACACTGAAGAGACCAAGGAGTCTCATTTAATCAGTAAAAAATTCTCTTTCACCTCCAACAGACGAAACTGTGCAAAACGTTTCTGCACTGCTCTTGAACTTGCCCCATCAGAAGACCCCAAGTTCTTTCTCCCAGTAACACCAACAGATTTGAAAGGGAGTTGCTGTTTTTTCTGTTTCTCTCTCACAGATTTTTTTTTTCCTGGCAACATCTCTCCAGAGCAGCACGTTTTCACAAACAAAGTTAAACTGCTTGGTTTCCATTAGTAACATGAGCAGTAAAAATAGAGGACAGGTGTTTCTTAGGAGGTGTGAAAGATTAACGGGATTTTCTTGGATTGTGGATGATGCTGTCACTGTAGGCTATCTGCTTTTTCTTTCCTCCACCAAAGAATATGGGAAAATTTTCAATAGCATTTACTGGTGCCTAGTGAAGCTCAGGCAGGTTTGTGCCTGCTCTCCCTGCAGGCAAAGAGGAATTGCAGCAAATAACCCTCTCCTTTGCCCATGTGGATCCAGATTCTCCATTCAGAGACATCTTTGCAAACTCTCAGGAGCAATTAGCACAGGACCTCTGTGGAGGGAATTGCATGGGGGATGAAAGACCTCAGTACGAGCAACTGAGCCCTGGTAGAACAAATAAACAGGAAAATACCTAAACTCCTGTGAGTTCAGCCCTTCATCTGGGATCCCCAAAAGAGTTTTTAGTCATCCTTAGGAAAAGAGCATCCATGGTGCTCTGTGTGGCAATGCCTGTAGGACATGTTAAAGATGCATTTTCCCAGTTCCCACCCTAAAGATTTCCAGCACTAGGAGTCTGGAAGACTTTTCCATGCACCTTTCTCTGAACATCTCCCAGTAGCTTTCACTGAGGGTTTGCCACAGTGGCTAATAAATGGGAAGGGCAAGGAGACTGTGACTTGAGCCCTTGTGGGTTTACCTTTCCCTCTGTACCAGAAGAGCTGTGCCTGTGCACTCCACGGGCTCTGCAGAAGGGCATTTCCCATAATGTGAACCAGCACCAGCAAATGCCATTAAATACCCCCCTAACATCAAATGTACAAACAGTCTGAATGAAGTTACTGGCCCCCATAGTTGTGTAAAATCTTAAATATCCTGCTGGACTAGCTGAAAACACCACTGTGTGCAAAAACCCGTCAGGCATTTCCCCCCCTCCCTTGCTTTGTTTACCTCCTGCTCATGTCAAATGGTGTATTAGGGCTGTAGTGTAGTACACAGCATTTGAACTTCTCCTTTGTAGTGGACAATGTCAACAGCCTGCTTTTCCTGAGGAAAAGATCCCAAGCCCATAAACATCACCCCGGCGTGCTGTACGTGGCTCCCGTTGTATAAATCTCCCCACAGTGCTCACCTCTGCTCCTGTATCACAGCGAGATAAATGTGGTGCTTAAGGCCTGATTTATTTCAGTCAAAGGACAAATAGTTTGATATCAAAAGGAGCTTCACAACAATTAACATGACAGCCAAGGAGGATTAGCTGTTGTGATTTTCGGTGTGGCATAAGCAGGCAGGTGCTGTTATTTGGGCTGCATCCCTCCCCCGCACCCCTTCTCATTAAAGGGATAGTTATTGTACTGCTGTGAAAAGAGCAGCTGCTGTGCCTGAATTTCCCTATCAGCCACTGTTTCTAGCGTTGGTATGAATTGGGGACACATTGTTGGGCTTTAATTAGCCCTGAGTCCCACCACCACAGGACTGCCCTGCTCTGACACACACCCCATGATGCTTGTGTTCAATGTGCATTCATCTCCTCGCTCCTGATGGCTGAGACACAACCTCTCCAAGAAAAAAAGAAAAAAGAATGAAAAAAACCAAAAGATACCTTTATAGAATTTGCAAAATGCTCGGCTTTATGCTGAGCAGCCAGATTAAATATAACCTTTACTCTTGACTTCTCCAAGTCCCATTATAATTTTTGAGATCTTTGCTGTCGGTGCTGACTCTAAGGTTTCAACAGATGAAAACCTACTTTCAAACAGATGAAAACCAGTTTCCAAACCTGAGCCTAAACTTCATGGGGGAGCAACATTTGACAGGCATTTTTTGGCACTGACTTCTTCCAGGGATTTGTGTGAAGTTGGCTTGTGAGGCAGAGTGGGCACATTAAGGCAAGGCGGGTTGCCAGCAAAACTAAGAATGACAGATCCCACATAATTACTGTGTTTTCACTGTTATCACCAAAGGTTAGTTTAAAAACAAAGAAAATCCCAGAAACTGTGGGCTATGCAGAGGATCAAAACAGTTGAAGCATATTTATTGGCAAGATGCAAGAGTTTCTCAGCACCTTCCCTGATCACCCTCCTCTTTGTCTCTTTGCTCGGGTGAGAAGAGCAGATCCTGTTTCCAGACCTGGGATATTGCCAGCTGCCTTTTGGTGTGATCCTGGTACCTCTGCTAAACTGAAAGTTTGGGCCAGGTCAGGGTAGGGACAGGGCATTTCTGTAACACAGGAGAGTGCTTGTGCCAAGCCTTCCTGGTGGTCTGCTTCTGATCATGGCCAAAAATCAGCTCCTGCATAAGGCTGTAAGAGCTGGAACCAGTTGCTCCAGTAAAGCCATACTGGAATGACTTACCAAAGCAATTATGCTGGCTGCCTATACCCAGATGAGGATTTTACAGTGTTTTCTGTAGCCTAACTCTAAAAATACTCTTCAAACTTTTAGGTACATTGTGCCTACTAAAAACTCCCAACCAATGTTTTTTTTTTTTTTTTTTTGCCTTTACCTCAGCCTGCCCCTGAAAACATAAAACACCCGAGGAAAAACAGAATTCTTGCTGAGCTCTGAAGAGTTAATCCCTCTGTAAATTGTCTGCCAGCTGGTAGGAAGATCTTTGCAGCACAGTGATGTTTCCACCTGCTGTTTATGTAGCCTGTAGCGAAGATGTGAGCTGGAGTATTTTTGTGGGGAAGTTTTGCCACCCTGGACTCTCCCGTGGGGAGAGCTCTCCGGCTGGGAGAGGGTATGCACATGCATGCAGGGAGACCACAAAAAAAGGTCTTGCTAGAAAAATACTGTGGGATTTCTTAGGTAGAGAGTGCAGAGATGTTCCAAACTGCCTTGAACTTCAACCAAAATCCTGATGTTTGCTGCTGGGTTTTTTTATCACTTGTGTCTCTGTTCTGCTTGGGGAAATTCAAATTTATTGTCCTCCAACTGAGGTCTATTCAGACCAAAAGTGGTGCTGGTATGGATTCAGTCACACCTGGTCCATGGGAGATGAATTTGGCTCAGAGTTGGTACAATGTCAGTTATTGATATTCTGTTATTCTTCAGTTTGTAGGTGCATGGATGTTATTTTACTACTTCTTTCAAGGAGATCGATTCTAAATCTATGTTTTTCATTCTGCCCAGACCATACCTGCAAAAATAATAACAGCAGAGTTAGTGTCTTCCCAGTGACTGCTGAACTCTCTAACACAGCCTCTACAGCCCCATAACAGTAGCTGGCATCAGATCACAGCACTTGATTTAAACTCCAGTCCTTGTTCAATAGACCAAAAATAAAAATAATGCTGAGAGATGAATCAAACCCAAGTTTGTGGGGTTTTTTTTGTTGTTTTTTTTTTTTTTTCCCTTTCCCTGAACATAAAGAACAAAGTGTGTTTTTTAGTCTAGATGACTTGTCTTCCACAGAGATGAAAACAGTAAGAAACTAGTACCAGGTCCCCCAGGAACAGATGAGAACACTGACTCACTTTGTAACATTTGTCATGTGCACTGGAACATCCACTGTGGAGTCTTGCTGAACAGGAGGTGATTTCCCCACTCTGCAAATATTTATACTTTTTTAGATTAAAAAATAATCCAGACCTAAAGAGGGTAAAAACATCAAAATCAAAATATATATGAGAAATGAAACCTGAAAAAGTCAGTACACGTCTCAGAAATATTTCCCTTTGACTTGAAGCATCCTTAGTTTTAAAATAACTTTAGTCTCACTAGGGTAATTAATTTTCTAGACAGAAAGAGCAACCAACATATTTTTTGTTTTAATATGCTGCTGGTAATTCACTATTTCAAAACCTCCTTCTGTAAAGGGGGAAAGGAAGGGAGGGGAGAATAAAAAAGCTGAAAAATGCATCAAAACTGGCCATTTCCCACAAAGCCAGTTTTCATTTCTGCATATCAGTGTTTTCGAGCAAAACAAAGCACTACACAACTTTCCTGAGCAGCTCTATTCAAGCAGGACCCGAGGCCAGCAGGGACACTGCTTTAATGTCATGATGTAGCTGCAGAGAACAAAACTGTTCTCTTTCCCCCAGCCTGTATAGCAGAGAAATTTTAAAGGGGGGGGGGAATTACTATGGTAATGACCACATAGCTGCTGCATGTTTATGCAGGTCGATGACTGACTGGCCAAATCCCAGGGTCTTTACATCAGTAAAGCTCTGCCTGCCTCCTGAGAATTGCAATCCAAAGAATTTGCCCAAGAAATTGGGGGAGAGGTATTTTTTCAGTGGGTTTGAAAATATTTCAGTGGCATATAGGAGTGGGGGAATTTTTTCAGTGGCATGGGGAATAAACCCAATTCTTCTTACACACAGAGATGTTATTTTTAACAAATCAGAACTGCTTTTCCTAAGTGTGGAAGGGGAAATTACCCCAAGTCCCCTGGAAATGGCCATTGCTTAGCCTGGGATTAAAAAAATACCCATTCAAGCATCAGGAATTTCAGGGTTAAAATGACAGGGAAGAAAATGGGATCTTGCCTGTTGCTGTTCCCAGTAATGTCTAGCCAAGCTGACAGGAAAGAGAAAGTTCACTCTTCCCTCCACTTAGCTGGTGCTGGAAAGAGATTCACACCCAAGAGAAAAGGAGACATGGCATCAGTCGTGACTTCTTGGCATAAATGAAAGGAAATTTTGACAGGCATAAAAATGTTATTTTTTCATGAAAAGCTGCTGCTTCAACACACCAATGGGGATGCTTCTCGGGAAAGCAAAAAAAAGGGGAAAAGAAAAGAGCAGTCTTGGTCTGGTGCCAGTTTATAATAATTCACAGTATTGCCCATTTCTCACTGCATAATGATCTTGGGCAAAGGAAATGATGAACTCTTATTTCTGGATACACATTTTAAATATCAAAATAATTGGGCCGAGGAAAGGTCATCCCTTCCCACTGCTGTGTGCCCTCCTCCTTCCCCGGCAGCCCAGGGCTCTTGCAATAGCTTTTAGCACTATGGAAGGATTCACATTGCTGGTAAGACCAGAATCATCCTGGGAAGGGGCTGGGAGACTGCTGGTGTCTGCTGGAAACTGGGAAATGTAGGCTGCCACATGCTACTGGACATCCTCCATGTCCCCAGCTGGGAGCTCCCTGCCCTGGGAGCTCCCTGCCCTGTGCTGGGCTCTGGTGCAGCCAGCAAGGCTCAGTCCCTGGTTTAAAAAGCTAGGCTCAAGATCCCACTGAGCCATACGCTGACCTCAGCTCGGTCAAACATCTGATCTTCAGCTTTGTCCCCTTCTGGAGACCCTCCAAGCCAGACCCATGGCCTGAGAGCAAGGTGTGTGCAGCTGCTCTGCCCTTGCTCTGGCTGGCTGGGCACTCCTCACCACTGACTCCAGATACGGCTCTGTGGGGGCTCCTGTCACCTTCCTCTGCTTTATCCCACTCTGCAGGTCTCAGCACTCACACAGTTTAGACTCTGAAGAGCCCCCACATACCACTGCATGATCTTTATCCCATCAAGTCCACCTTTTCAGCTCTGTCCAGATAAACCCATGGGCCTTAATCCTAAATCTTGCTAGTAAAGACCAAAATGTGACCCAAACCCGGGACAATGTCAAGTCCTACTCTAACCCAGGGATGACTAAACACCCACTCCCAACTTCAATAATTTCTATGCTTTCCCCTATTCCTGCCTGACTTCAAAGAAACCCATCTTTAGTTGTTTTCTCACCCATATCCCAAGCCCTACAAGCCCCAAGTTGGGGCTCAGCAGAGCATCTATAAATCAGCCACAGAAGGAATCACCTCTGCCATGACTGAATCTCTTTGTGCATTTGCAGGGCATGTGTGTGCATGTTTGTTTGGTCTGCACACACACAGACGTGCACAGGCACCCTCAGACTGCTCTGGAGAAGAGACAGCAAATCTGCATTGCCCTGGAGGCCTGGGGTGAGATTAACTGTAGGACCTGTGATTCACTACCTGAATGGTGTGCATGCTGTCAGTTTGGTGTGTCTTTATTTCTAAGTGAGTCATATTATACAAATCAATTGCTAATTCAATTAATCATGAAAAACATGCAAAAGGACATCTCCAGGAGCTGATTTAGAGCATGTTATGTACGGGTGATTGAGCAAAGAAAGTTAATCTGGGTCAAGAGACTTTGATTTTTAATTCTTAATGTCACAGATTTCCATTCTTTTGAACTAAAATCTGACTTACAATTTATTTTTCTGAGGGTGTAGCTTTATAGTTCCATTGACTTTGGCATGTGTGGTCATGCATACTGAGTCTGTTCTCTTATGCCTGACAAATAAGAGCTTTTATGGATGCACAGATCAATACAAGCTTAAGACCTATAAAGGGCTGCCTGGCAATATTCATATGCAGGATACATCCATTGCATTTATCCACAAAGTTGTTTACAGGAGGTTAAATTATTGTTTCATTGCATTCATCTTTCCCCATTCTGTGAGAAGCTACAAATTTTGATATTTTGTGTTGCTTTGCAGTTTCTGGCCTAAATCTTACTAAAAAACCTGTCCTGGGTTGCAAAACAAGACAAAAACCCCCAAAACCAAGAAACCCCAAACCAACTCAAGAAATCCATGTGAAGAACATATTAATTTGTTGTGCAAAATAATGCCTCCATCATGATTTGTATGGAAGACACCCCAGGAATTCAGCGGAAAACAATTGTTTGCACTTCTTGCAGAGGTGTAATAGGGGTATAAAGTGATTATAGTCTATTGTGGGGAAAACTCACAGGGTGGATTCCTCCTGGAAGCCTGAATTATTAGAAGTTTTCAGGGTGTAGAAAACTCAGCCATGACAAATCAAGTGTCAAATATTTCAGGCTTAGATGCTAATATATGCTTTAGCCCAAAATAGGATGCTGAGTTCCCTCCTGACAGCATGAGAATCTGACATTTCTGTTTTGTGGATAGCCCAAGGAAAGAAATGGGGCTATAAATACTGTGTGAATGCACAGAGTTAGGAAAAGAGGTGCAAGAAGCTTCTACTTGTCACTGAAACCATGAGCAATCCCAGCCCCTGCTTGCCCTTGAGCATGTGAACTCCTGCCTGGCTTCTGGGAGAGCCCTGGGGACAATGGGACCCTGACAGGGGTCTGTGTCCTTCCTGTGTCACCTGCTGGTTCCTGATTCCCTGCTGCAGTCCTGGGGAGTTGCCTTGACCCAGCCAAGGCTGCCTTGGCCAGTCATTAGGTGATCAGCTCCAGTCATCACCTGCATGATGGAATTCACAGTGCTGCTCCATTTGAGGGAGATCCCTTGGGTTTGTTGGGAGGGAGGGGTGACACAGCCTGCACTGGGCAAACCACAGCTCAGGTCAGGGAAGTGATACAGCTCTGGGCTCCAGATGGATTTGTTATTTCTGTTTCTCCATCAGGCTTTTCCATTCAGTCAGGCTGATTCCCAGACTAGAGCTGGTTGCCATCCTGGCAAATTTGAGTTAACAGCACTGAGAGGTGGTAAGAAGCTGAAGGGATCTGCAGGGAACCAGTACATGGAGTTTAGCAGGCAGCTCACAGACTTCTTCCCATATGTGCCATGCACCATTTGGGTTTTCCCAAATAAAGCACAGCATCATGGAATTCGAAAAAACTACAGGTTGGAAGTGATCTCAGGAAGTCCTTATTTCCTCCAGCAGTGATCTCCTGCTGAAAGTGGTACCAGCTGTGAGACAAAAGGACTTTCACAGTGGGTGCTCCAAACCTAGGACAAGGCTCCAAACCTGCGTGGACCAACTTTGTTAGGAAATATATGATAAGTAGCAAGAGATTTGATTATTCTGGGAAGAAAGTTATTAATTCCAGCTGAGGAGAAATCCCTAAAGGACACAGGCTGTCTTCATGACTTTGAAGAAGGTCAGCAGCAGAGAAGCTGTGCATGGGGAGGTTTCCAGTTTCAGAATGAGATTTTCTTCCGACATAATTGAATATACAGTTAATGCAGGGGGTCAGAAACAAATGCATTAAGGAGGTGAGTACAGCATTAGCAACACTTTATAGAGCAGAACTAGTCAAGGAACATGAGCAGGTAATGCAGGTAATGGTGATGCATTCTATTGTCACACATCTGGGTAGAAATGGCTGGGGTGCTACTCTTCTGAAAGGCATGGAAGCACTTAGATGGATAATCAGAACACAAAAATGACACTGCAAGAAGAGCACCAGCTGCTGCCCCTCTTTGTAGCCATTCACCCCCACTGTTGCTTCCTCAGAAGGAAGGTCAAACAAATTTTTGACAACAGAGCTGGGTTAGACTTTAAAAAGCCACTGAATCCATCTTCCTGTTCCCGTTTCATTGGCAAAACTTGATTCTCTGTTTATAGTAAAATTAAGCTTCTTGAACCCACCAAAACTGATTTGTAAAACAATTAACCTAGCTGTCCCTGGTGGGCCTGTAAACCAGGATGGTGAAGAGAGGCCAAGCCTAAAGGAAGGTAAGCCTAAAGCTGTACAGGAATTTTAATCTTCTGCCTTTATATTCCTGCATTATGTTCGGAAACAAATCACCATGTTCAGGAATTTTCCCAGCTAAGTGCAAAAGTTTTAGTGATTGCTTGTGCGATGTATGTTATCCAAGAAAAGGTCTGAAGAAAGGTGCATGTTTCCCCATCAGTCACCCTCTGCACCCATGAGCACATTCAGTGCCTTTCTCCTCCCATAAACAGCTCTTTGCAGATTTATTCCCCATGTATTTCCTATTCACTCTCTGGCAACTCAACGAGACAAAGGTTATATTGCTTATTTCTTTGTAGATGCCTAACAAGATGAAACAACTTCATAACCAGAAGAATTAACCACAATAACTCATCAATGCAATAGGTGATGTCACCCAGTGGCCAGTTAGATCAATAGCAAATTTGGCCTTTGGCTGTAATTTACAGCTGGAAACTCTGATGATTCTCTACAGAATCCTTCCCCAGTGTTGATACAAGACGTGGTGCACTTGCACATTTTCTACTTGCAAAGCTTTGGTTCTTTCATTTAGAAAGACCCAATGATCAGGTTGGAGCCTTCCACATCCCACCTGTTTTGCTTTGATGAATGTAGTTAGGAGAGGGGATCCTTTTTTTGTAAATATCTAGCTTTATATGCCTAGAGCTTGCAGTACTGCAGTGGGGTCACAAACTCCTCAGCTTTGGACTTCCTCTCTTCACTCATCCTTTTACAGTTGCTCTGCCACATGCAGGGATCTGCATGTGCAGGGCACATCTCCCCCTGACACGACAGCTCTGCCTCAAGCCTGCCAAGGGAGACTCCTGCAGACTCCCTCAGGAATGATTGCTATTTGGGTTTCATTGTGTTTTATTGGCTTTTATGTTAATGTGCACTGTACATTTAATTAAAGATCCTGCAGAATGGCTGAATGCTGAAATCAGGATCTGAAATAGGTTTGGTCTTGGAGGCAGTTTCCTGTTGGGCTGCAGTGTGGTGCTGATAACCAGAAATCAAGCCTGATTCTTTTCCCCTGCCTACTTCCCAAATCTCAGTACTCCTCACAGTGGCAAATGTCTCCTTTGACTTCCTGGGGAGGAGGATAATTCTCCCACAATAGACATTGATCTCTCATTAGACTCCATCCTGTTAGTTAAAAGCTGTTTTTACTCAGACAATCCAGAACTCATTTCCAATCTTAAAAGGGTACACAGTTGGATACTCATCGAGGGTATAATTTTTAACCACTCTGTTTACTGAATTTACAAAAGTAGTTATTGGAGCTGTTTGTATACAGTAATTTTTCCTTAGTCTCCCAAGAGCAAGAGCAGGTGACCCAGCATTGCTAACCATATGGTAAAGCTTTTTCCTATTCAAAGGAAACAATATTATCCCATTTGACAGAAACTCTGTTCATGCCATGACAGCCTGAGGAGATACTTTTAGAGTTGTGCAGGCAAGACCAGGGCCAGTATCCCAACCAGGGGTTGTTCCTGGATCTCCTCTCTGAGTCAGGCTGATGCAAAGCCACTGGGTCACCTCTTGTGGCACATCCCTCACTGGATGAGCTGCTGCTTTCATGGAGATAAAGCCTCAATTCTTAGATATACAGTAAAAAACTTCCATCAGCACACATAAATGTAAAGAGTGATCAGTGAGGTGCAGCTCATTGTACATAAACATAGTAATTAACTGGCATATTACTGAATGAAACCCACATTTTAACTCAAATCTGCATGTGTTCCTTACAACTGCACTGTAGCTTAAGCATCAGTTACTGACTTTTTAGAATAAGGTACCAGTGACACAGCTCAGGACTGGACAGGTGCAAGAAGTCAAGGACCATCTTTGGCAATTCCAAAGATTCACTTGTTAAATTGGGCCCTGGATTTGGGGCAGGGGAGACCTTTATGGCCAGAAATTTTATGCACAGGTCCCAATTAATTAAGAAGCTGGCCTTTTATTTCCTCCTCTTAAGGAAGTGACTAATAACTTTCTTGATGAACATTCTTTTCTTTATACTTTTTACCCCACTCTGCTGTTTCATTGTCTTTTTAACAATGCCAGGTGCTTCACTTCAAGAATTGGTTTTCTGAAAGTGAAATGCCTCTCATCCTGAAGCATCTCTGGATGGTATCCATTATTGATTTGGAGCTGATGATGGCTGCAGTAGCTGTCTCTGACTCCCTGAGCCACTTAGAGCATTTCTCCTTCAAGATAATAATAAGCAGCAAAAAGCAAGGAAGAATCCAAGGACTGGCTCTATACTGTGACTCTGCATGCCAGGCACACCTGACAGAATACATATCAGGGCAGCTCCACTCTCTTCCATTTCCCTGGGGTACTGTGGGATGTTATTTGATACATATTTTACCCCTTAGAAAGGCTCAGAACACATTCACTGAGCACAGTGCATACATTTTCAAAAGGGGCAGTTTTGACTGACATGACATTGGCTCACAAAGTAAAGAACACCCTTTCCTTGCAGAGGACATCAGCTGCAAACAGTTTCCAAAATACAGATGGTACTGGGAACTCTAGACCTCCACTTTGCTTTTTATATCCTGAGGCAACAGGGACAGCCCCATGCCAGTTGGCCAAGTACCTCCAGGCTAAATATATCTCTTTTTAACAGAGCTCTTGCTGCAGATGCTGTGAGAAAGTGACAGCTGAGTTTGTCGATTCTCCATGGGAAATCTCCTTGGCAAGGTTTTGCTAATGGCCAAGGATGCCACACAATGTTCATCTCCTGGGATGACAGGGAAGCACAGCATGTGGGCAAGAGAGAGCTGCCCACAGCTGGGTACAAATGCTTCTAGTTTGACCTCTCATTCCAGCAGCTGAAGCATTTAGGTGGAAAATGAAGAGGAGGAAATGCTTCTTGGCCTATTTAGAAGTGGAAATGCAGAATTAACAAATGCCCAGGAGATCATCTGCAACTCTGTCATCCGTACAAATTATTTTGTTACTGACTGGCCAGTGAGAGCTCTGAGCCAGAGACAATGCCCCTGTGCAGGCAGCAGACAGCTTCAAGAATCAGAATTATGACCTGAACAGCAGCAAAGTTCCTTCTTAGTTTGCAAACAGTCAGACTAAAACACATATTTCCAAACTAATCCATCTGAATGCAGCACTCTTAAAGTGGACAAAGGATGGACCCTGAGTGCTAAATGTAAGAGTGTGGGACCACCCTTTTGGGACTTGGACACCTGGTTGCTCATAGTTGTCTGAAGACCCTGCGCTCACAGGGATAGTGACAGTGTGTGCAGGCATCTCTAGACAACATTTTGGTCAGGAACTTGACAGCAGGGAACAAACAGGTTGAATTGCAATGTGAAGTAGCTGCTGAAGTCCTTGTGGTCCTGGAGGTACCTAAGGGGTCATGACTGAACCTGCATTGCTTGTTTGGCACAGGCATAGGAAGGTCAGGGGGAGTATTTTTACTCCTGCTCCAAACACTGTTCTTGGCTGCAGTGCAGTGGAAATACATCTGAGTCCTTTGCTTTGCTTTGTCTCTTATTTATCTGCTCTGATCTCATTAGTAGACTCAATAGCAGGAAAGCTTTGTCTTTGTTTCTGTTTTTGTTGGTGGTTTTTTTTTTTATTAACACATAGCCTTTCTATGACAAGCCCTAATGAAGGTTTGAATAAAACCAAAGAATCTTATAGTAAGCAATAAAGCTGTCTAATGAAGCTGCAAGGTGTCTGGGTTGTGCTTTCAGAGGGGTGTGCCAGGGCAGCCACAGGGCTGTGGAGCCCTGGCAAGGCCAGGTCTGCAGCAGGGATAATTTCACAGGGTATAATGGGCTTGCAGAGGGCTTGTGCTAGTTCTTGTTTGTTGGGCATTTGGCTCAAAGCTGATAGCAGATTTCCCCAAAGGAATCAGTGTGTTTGCTATTAAAAGGAAAAAACTGATATTAAATGTCACAGTAATTGATGCTGCCTCTTTCTAATTAACTTACCTCTTTTTCCAAGTCCTTCTACTGCTTCCTCCTTCCTGACACCTTTGCCTGCTGTTTACTGAGACTGCCTGCAAGCAAGAGCAGAACAAACCTGCCAAAGATGCAAGAGTCCCCCTGGGACTTCCCACTTTGTCAAAAGCTGCCAAGTTGCAGGTGGGAGAAGCGCGCTGGCAGTGATGGCATGGCTGCCACACTCGTCCCTGCTGGTGGCTTTAAAAGCAGTATTCCCACATGGAAAAAAGGGACAAATGCAAACCACATGACAAGGGAAGAAGAGGATCTAAATAGGGAGGAAGAGCTGCTCCCTAAAGCAGTCTGCAGGACTTGCTTCTCTGTTCTCCTGCCTCTCCCCTTAGACACACTGTGCAGAGCAGGGTCCAGATGTGGCTGGGGTCTGGATGCCACCTGTCCCATTCCCTTGATCCACGTGTTTGCAGAGGGCACTACCTCCAGCTGTCACCCTGTCCTGGCTTCAGCTAGGACTGAGGTAATTTCTTCTCAGTGGCTGTCACAGTGCAGTGTTTTGGAGTCAGAATAAGAATGGTGTTGATAGGACACAGATGTTTTGGTTTTTTGCTAAATTGTGTTTATCCTAAGTCAAGGACTTAGGGTTTTTTCCTCATCTCATGGACTTGGCTCTGACAGTGAGGAGGTTCACAAAAGAAACTGGGAGGGAGCATAGCTGGGACTCAGGTGACCTGAACTGACCAAAAGCATATTCCACAACACAGAATGTCATGCCCAGTATATAAACTAGGGAAGTTTCCTGGAGGAGCATCCAGTCTGAGCTCAGGAATCAGTTCTGGCATTGATCAGCAGATGGTGAGCAATAGCATCATGCGTCACTTGTTTTTTCCCTTTTTATTATCATTATCATTTTCCATTATTGCTGTATTTTATTCTCAATAATTAAACAGCTTTTATCTCAAGATACAGATTTCACTTTGATTCTCCTCCCCATTCCACCATGGTGGAGGGGGGAAGTGGGAGGATTGAGCAAGTGTGTGTGTGGTGCCTCATTCCCAGCTGAGCTTAAACCACAGCACATCCCATCTTCTCCAGAGGCTTTTCCCAGCAGAAAGGGGAAATATGAAGGATTCTTGTGTCTCTGAGCATATGCTTCAGCAGGGGGTTTTCTCTGATTGCTCTGAGCAAGTCTGTGTCCCACCACTGCTCAAAGATCTCTGGGTCACAGCACCAAGGGTTTGTCTGTCTGACCCAAGTAAACAGGTTGAAGACACCCTCTGAGGGCCCCTGGAGGGAGCCCAGAGCAAACAAACTTAGAGAAAAACATCACTCCAGTGGAAAAGGACATCATGATTCTATCATGCTATGTCCTTGTTTCCAAGACACCAGTAAAACTAGAAGCAGAATGGAGAAAAAAGTCTGGGTGTGTCACTGAAGTCACTGCAGAGTCCCTGTTATCAGCAATGAGCCTCCTTTACAAAGCATCCTGAATCAAAGTGTCTGATTAAGAACAGTTGACAGGTTCAGTGTCTTCTTATTCAGCATCCTGCTCTTGGGTTTACCCAAATTTTAGCATCTTTTTTACTGTCTTACTTGGTCAACAATGTCTTTTGGTGGAAAAGATGGGGAAGGGTTGGGACATCTCATATCAAACAGCATTTTTTCTTGGCAGTACAGAAAAGTGTTAAATCATGGCTTCAGCAATTGACTCAAAACTCACAGGTAACAGGCCTAACTGGGACACAATGACAATTTTTGGTCACTAAATTATTCTTATTGCTGCTGGATGGCTGAAGAGCCACAATCATAAAACCCAGCAGCAGGCACTGCAGACAGATTTAAGATAAATCAGTTCCTGACCACAGCATTGTTTCAAGAAGAGCCCCATGCTTTCTTTTTCTTTTCTAAAGGAAAAGAGCAGGCTGAGGTGATGGATGTTCCCCTTCCTGATGCAGCTGATTTGGTGTTCCCCAAACCACGGGTCACTGTGGCTTCATTTGGATCTGCAATCTCTTTTCTCTGGGGCTTTATCCTGGGAGTGGTTATTTCAATACAAACACTTTGCACGAAGTGTCTGGGCAGAACAGAGACCCGAGGCTGTCCCTGGCACCCATGACCATAATAACCTTGCATGAGTGAAGCAGTAAAGCCAACAGCTAAGCTATCTTATCCTTGGACAGCTGCAGGGCTCCAACAACCCTCATTATACCACATTCTCCTCCAGGGAGTAGACAGAAAAAAAAAAAAAAAAAGTAATTTATAATATATTCAGACTGGCACAGAAACACAGACACTGTACAGTACACTATTAATTGTGGGATTCTTTTTTGTGCCATATAATATTGATTTTCCTGCAGATAACCAGATATCATTAGTTTGATTAATGCTACCACAGCTTGGAATAACTGGCTGGAAAGTTCAAACTAGGGCATTTTTCAGGAGAAAAAGATAAAGCACAGCTCAGACTTCTCTGTTCATACCTGGGAATATGCTGGCCAGAGGGCTTCAGGGGTGTTAAGCTAGACAGTTAAGAAAAAGCTTGGTAGAGGAGAGCTGGAACTGCTCTACACAGCCTGTCTGATAATGTCAGGCAGTTCAGCTGCACTCAGGGCTGAGTTTATTTTGGTACCAGACCCCTAGGTTTTCTTCCTAACAAAGGTTGTCACATTTTTAGGCAGAGCTGAGTCACACAGGCTGCCTCAGCCAGTGCTGTGGTCCTGTGCTCTGGGTGTGCAGGCTGTGGGGCTGTGAGCACTCATTCTCTCTGATAGCTTCAGAAGGGAAAGAAGCAGATGAAGCTCCCAGGGACTGGTTTATGAGCTGGCTGGTGCTCAGAGAATTGTGTTGCTTGTTGGCTGAGCATGTGCTCTGCCGTGCAAAGGGAATCAGCTTTACTCTGCTTGGGGACATCGACTTTCTTAGAAGAAAACAGTGAGATACATCAAGAGCCCCACTAAGACCCTAGAGACTCACAACCATCTTGAAAAGAAGTGAAAGAAGTCCTGCAAAGAAGGCCAGGGACAGCACACAGTGCTCAGTTTTCTGAGTGAAGAATCTCTGACATATCTTAAAGTTTGTCAGTGCTACAATTTAGGAGAAGGTATCTGATATGTGGGCTGAACTACTGCACTAATTGATAGAGTCTCTCAGCTAAACATCAGCTTGCTAATGTGTCTGGACTCCTGTGGTCCTCAGTCTCAAAATTATGGCAGAAGGAGCAGAACAGTCACTTGATCATCAGACAGGTCAGGAAATGGAGGTGTAGCAGAGGAACCTATTATCTTTCTTTTGGCACACTGGGATGTTAAAGAGCATTGTTTGGTTTTTAGTCCACAGGGCTCCCTGTGGACTAAAAGAAGACAGGCCAGAGATGATGATATTGGTACTTGGGCTTTGATGAGGGGGTGGCCACTACACACCAGTGTAGAGCATCTGTGCAGACCCTTGTATGGCCTTCTAACTCATGGGAGCTATCCCAAAATAAGAGAATGCAAGAGATCTGCTCTGAGGTTAAGACGTGAGCAGTGGTAGAGCCAGAGCCTGCAGGAGGGCAAAGCCTCAGCTCTAGCAATGTTTTGTTTAAAGGTAGCAGAATACATAGGTTTGTCTTGGGAAAAATCAGGCCAGTTTGAGCAGGTAGTTCTATCAGGAGGTAGCATAACTCTGCTTTGGTGTATTTGTCACAAAACAGTGCCATTGCCCTCAGTGAAGAAGGAACTGCTCTTGGTTTCATACAGAGCTAGATGAGGAACTGGTTCTCCAACAGACCAATGGAAAGCTTGCAAACTTTCTTCCTCATGAGACTAAAAGTCTTGTGTTCACGTTGCTCTGAAGAAGGGTTTATTAGTGCAGGCATTGGCCATATGGGACATTTAGTCCCTAAAAACCTGCTGAAAATTGTGCCATTGACTTCTTTCTGTTCTTCATCAGATGAGCCATCTCTGAGCTCATAAACTTCGGTAACAACGTAACTTGCAGTAGCTGATGAATTGAAGAAGGGTTTGTTTATTGCTCTTAAAAATGTCTTTGAAAGCTTCCTCAGCATTTGTTGAGGTGTGACTGGTCAGCTGGTTGAGGGGTGTTTTCCAGTTCCTGTCTGTAGCATGGACCAGGCATTTCTGTGGGAGCTCAAGAGCATTCCTGATGAGTGTGTCAGGACTGCAACATGTGAACTCTGACTTCAGTACCTGTCTGGCTTTTTTTCCTTTACGATTTAGACAGCCACTTTCACAAGCCTTTTAACTACCTATTCATTCAAATATCCTCCAAAACCAAGAATATGGTGTTAGTGAGTATTGTTGAAACAAAGCAGTTTCACAAACCCAAATGTACCCAACATTTGCTTTGTATTATCCCCACTGTCCTCACATTTTCCTCTTTACGAGTCCAATTTTAGCAGCTCTGACCTTGTGGGACCTTTTCTCAGCCACAAGTGTCAGCGATCAACTTCTAGTCTGTCTCAAAAAAGCTGTGCAATGTAGTCTGTCTTTCCTGCCAAGCATCATAAAGTACATTGATACCTTCTGCTCTTCCATCCTCTAGGCAACCACACCTCATCTGCATTTATTGCTGCAGAGAAAGTGGAGTGATGTGACCAACACATTCTGCAGGCTGGATGGGAACTGCAGTTGAGGATCTGAGGATTTTGTGCAAGTACCAGAAGTGCAGAACTGTCTGCCTCCCTTTAGGAGATACAACTCAACAATCACTTTTTCTTTTCTTTTTTTATTTTTTTTTTCTTTTCCTTGTGAAGAAAAGTAAATATTTTTAACGATTTGCCAATCCTCCAAATAAGAAACTTTGAAACTCCAAAATGAAGTAAAGGCAAGTTTTGAGATATTTAACGGCTACTCTTAGCAATTGTAAGTTGACAAAGATTGATATTCCTTCTACCAGACAGGTTGGATATAACGAAAACACAGAGTAATAAGATAGGAAACTGTTATCTAGTCAGTACAAACTGTTAACTAAATCAATAAATTACAGACTTGGGAACTTCTTTAGGCTAAATTATTGCTGAATTACTTCTCTGGAGAACTACCTCCAATTTTAAAGTTCATTTACTTTTACAGGATATTGGGTAGGAGTCTGCAAGGAGAATTGAGCTACTTCATATATAACTGAAGGAAGTTAAAATGCTGAAAAGAAAAATTATGAGTAGTAGAAGTGCTGAGCAGTGTCTACATTCCTTACAATGTGCAATTCCCAGTGTGAGTGCAAAAGTCATGACTTACAGAAGTGATTTGTGTTTCTGGGATGCTCCTTGGAATTACCTTACAATGAAACTTCTGAACAATTAAGCTCCCATAACAAATGTCACAGTGAACATTCAGTGCCACTAGTCATGTCTGTGACCTCAGCCTTGCTGTTGCCAGTAAGTGTGAGATCAGTTCAAATTCCCCACCCACTTTCCAACTGGAGGATTATATGGAGTGAATTAAATAGTTCTTTGCTGCCAACTTGATTTTAATTATACATGTCCTAACCTTTAGAAAATGTATTTAGATTTTAAAATAATAGTGTGGGGGAGAGTGACATGGGAAATGTATGCTTGAACTTACTAAGGGACAAAAGACATTTTCTCCAAGTGATGAACAGATGTGAAAATGACAATAATACACATGAGCTCTTGGAACAAAGGGAACATCCAGATGAAGAATATTACATTTCTGCAGTAGTTTAATCCCGTAATCCTTAAGTGAAGCTTTGATTACAGATTAATATGATATCAATGAGGCCTTTATCACTTGTGGTGCTGAGATAAGATGAAGTGATCTGCTCATAGTCATGGCAAATCTCTGGCAAGACTGAAGCTGACCCCATGTTTCCTGACTCCTTGTTTTTTATGAATTTCCAGGTAACAGCTTTTGTCTTTGCCTTGTCAAAGGGCTGTAAAAGGAAGGTGAAAGTGAAAGAACCCTGAGGAGAAGGAAAGAATTATTTGCATCCAACTGAACCGGGGTTGGGGGATGCAAATGGGAAATCTGCAACCTCTTGCTCTCCAGGTGTCACAATCAAATCCCTTCCTTGTGTGGAGCAGAGATTTCTCGATCACAGCTTGCACTCAGATGAAGTTTTTACATACCTGGAAATACTTGCACTGTGTCTGCAAAAGGGGAGAAGTTGTTTTAGGTCATTGTGACATGTCACCTTCAACACCAGCAATCCAACATTAAGATTAACAAAACTGGTAACCAATTTGAAATGTTTTGAAAATACCTTGTATTTCCATAATTTTTATTTCCCATCCTCTGTGTGCATCCATATCCACAAACACCCCACATGGGGTGCTCCAAAGCCAAGTTATTTGCAACCAAGAGAAACAGGTTCAGTCCCTGAAGCAGGAGGTGAAGAGGAGGCAGAAAAGCTTGAGCATTTGAATCCATGGCCATCACTTTTTCCCCTCTTGCTCCTGCCTATTAGCCCAGTGGTGATTCACAGCATCCATGCTGAATCAGGATTCCCACTGGTACCCACAGCCCCTCACATCTGAGAGTATTTCTATCCTGTTGACTCCAAGTATGGAGATCTCCAAGTTCCCTTCTCACCTTAGCTGGTAAAGTGCACCATGTGGCTCTGACCTGGGATCAGGACACCAGCTGCTGATTTAGAATCATAGAATCATTGGGTTGGAAGAGGAACTTGAAGATCATCTAGTTCCAACCTCCTGCCATGGGCAGGGACACCTTCCACTAGACCAGGTTGCCCAGTGCCCCATCCAACCTTGCCTTGAACACTTCCAGAGATGGGCCTCCACAACTTCTCTGGGCAACAAAGAGACAGAAGATCTTTAAATGCTGCTCTTGAATGCGTATGGTATCAGAAATTTGTACTACCTCTGGATGACCAACTCCCACCCTTCCACCACAATAAATTAATGTAAAGCTGATGGAATTACTTGATCTCAAACACCAGATGCTGAGGAAATATGGCCACCTGCTTCCAACATCTGTATCGTCTTCCTTCTGTGTCCAGCTGCCCTGGGCCAAGTTGGAGGACACAGGGATTGATGGGAGACACATCTCTGATGTGACCTGGCAAAGCCATTCCTCAGTCCTGCTTTGAGGCCACTCTTGTAAAACTTACAAAATTCTCATTCTTTTTATGCCAAAGCAGATCTTCAAACTGGGACTGGGGGACAAGCCCAACAAATGTGAATGCTGTTCAAAGCTGGATCCAACCACTCCAGCCAGCTGCCTTCAGATGTTTAAAGTGACTGACTTTGTTTTAAGTGGCAGATATGAGGTAAACAAGAGCTGGTCTAATTGCAGATTTCCATATGGCAAAAGTCTTTCTTTGAAAAGGGCATCAAAAGGAAAAATTTAAAACATTCAGAACCACGTGGAAGGAAAAGGAAACAATTATTTGGAGCAGACCTGGCTTTAGGAGAGCAGTGAGGCTGAGGCACTGGCTGGCACTGGCTGAGGATTTTGTCCCAGATCCCTTCACCTTGCATCCATTCCCTGTGCTCTCCAAGCAGCTCTGTTTGTTTGCTATCATCCCCACACCTTTTTGTGGTTGTTTTGCTCTTTTTCAGCACTCCAAGATCATTTTCTGATGGCACTGAGGAACATCTTGATGTAAATGTGAAGCCAGAAGTTTCCACACATGCTGACTGAAAGAAAGCTGAATCAGTAAGAAGAAAGAAATGTGAGACTGCAGAGCTCCATCACACCACAAAATTTGCTTTCCATCATCCTCTGATAGATGAGACTTCCCTTTGGCTTCTCCTGGAAGTCTCTGGCACTAAGTACATCAGAATGGTCGCCAAAGGTTCAGCTAATGCAGGATTTTTTTTTTCTCAAAAAGTGGCTGTGGGTGGGTGCCAGATAAGCAATAAGATGGAGTCAGGTATGCACTGACGACCTCCCAGCCTCCAGAGAACTAAAACCCTGTGAGGTACAGTCCCCTGCCTGCTGTGCCCCACCACCTGCCTTCAAGACATGATCAATCCATTCTTTTGGAGGCTCTCACAGAAGCACAGAATCAGTCCCTTGGCTGAGTATTATAAAAGAATCATAGAATCATTTAGGTTGGAAAAGACCTCCAATATCATCGAGTCCAACCATTAACCCAGCACTGCCACGTTCACCACTCAACCTTGTCCCCAAGTGCCACATTTTTAAACACCAGCAGGGATGGTGACTCCACTACTTCCCTGGGCAGCCTATTTCATTGTCCTCAAAACCACTGTAAGGGGTCTTACTGTTCCTGAAAGCTCTCCAGGAGCAGCATTCATCTGCTGAAGTGGAAACTCTCCTGCTATGGGGCAATGTTTGTGGGGTGTTTATAAAGGTCAAAGCACATGATAGCACATAAATAAGGCATTGTGGCTTCTGGTTTGAAGGTCTGAAGTGTTCTAAACCATCCCTATTAGACTATTGATTTCCCTGGGACATGCTTTTGGTAGCTGGGCATTTGCTTCATGTTCCCTGACAGTGTGGCAGGATTTTGGAATGCTTTTCCAGAGATGTTTTATTCTAGACAGAGCTTCATCTGCATCCACAAAAAGCCTCACCAGTGTAATGGCACAGGGAGTGCTGTGCAAACCTCCCAGGGAGCACAGTGCAGGGGTGGCTCTGGCGAGCTTTGGAGGAAGCCAGTGCAGGGCTTCCACCAGACAAGAAGGAAGGTCACGCTGACAGTAGAGCCCTGCATCCTCCTCTTTCGAGAACCCCTCCCACTGGCACAGAGCCATGCCTTGGCTCCTCTCCAGAACTACAGCATCTCAGCAAGGGAAAATTTGTACAGAGCCTGAAGGGAGATGGGGAGCTCTGTAAATCCTCCAGCTCAGGCTGTTCCTGTTGATCCGTGGCAGCATTCATTGTACGTCCTGGTATCAATGTGATGGATGTTGTGCTGACTTCTGCATTGTGTGTGCCTTGTACTAAATATTGTCTGCTGGAAAGTAAATAACAGCAGATGAGCAAATGGGGCTGTGATGACATTTCAGTGTCCATAATGTTTCCATCCACAAAATGCAGCAGTTATGCATCATTTTAACAGTAGGAATAGATAAGCAGTCAGCTATCTGTATCCAAAAAAATCAAAAAGGAAAGCAACATTAGAGGAAATAGATAGGCAGTGGGTGTTCAAGGGCAATGAGTCATCCTTGCCACAAATAAGGATCAGAATGAGGAATACTAATAATTAGGCAGCATATTTCAAAAGTTCAGCTCTTTCCTCCTTTCCCAAATTATCTTTTATGCCCTGGGGATGTTTTGGAATGACAGCATCTGCTTTGGGATGTAGACATGAAGAAAATCCACTGTGGGAAGAAATGACCAAACAGCAGAGAGAAATAAAGTGCAGTTGTAAACTTTCTTTTCCCTGAAACTCAGGTGCCCTCCCCCAGAGGAAACTGTCAAGATGCTCCTCAACCAAGAGAACAAACACATCCCAGGGAAGGACGATTCCTGTGGCCGCTGAACTCAGCACTTGCGGGAAGCATCAACAGCACCTGCTTTTTCCCTCTCCCATGATACTTATTCCCCTGAGCTTGCTCCGTTCTGCTCTCGTTCAGGGAAGGAGACAGGTCCCTCTAGTGGGTGACTCCAGGAGGAAAGGACATTCTTCCCATTTTGGTACCCTGACTCTTCCCCTCTCGAAGTTCACACCTTCTGTTTTACTGACGCTGCCTTGGGTTGAAAACAAAGAGGATTTTGACCCCAAATCACGCTGGGTCTCACCCTAGCCTAAATCCTGGACTGTCTGAAGCTGAAATTTCCAAAGAGCAGATCTGGAGAAAGAATACTGATTCCACTGTGAAGGCCAGTGCTCTGGCTCCTTGGAGGCTGGAAGCAAAGATAAATGACAGGTGTTGTCTTTACTTAGAAGGATTTGTAGGAAAGAAGACTTTTTGAACCCTCAACATTTCTGAGTATGAATCACAGAATCAATAAAGCTGGAAAAGACCTTTAGGTCATTGAGTCCAACCTAGGACCAAATGCCACCATGCTCAAAAATCATATCACAAAGGGCCATGTCTACTTGTCTTTCAAATGCTCCCAGGGATGGTGAGTTCACCACTTCCCTGGGGAGCCTGTTCTAATGCCTAATCACCCTTTCCATGAAATTTTTTTTCCAACAGTTTCCTAACAATTACATAATTATCATTTAGCCCTAAAACCCCTGAATCACAGAGGTGTTTGGGCCTGTCCTAGGTGGAGACTAATCCCTTTCTGAACTGGAATAAGCCTTAAACCAGCAAACATGAGTTCTTGTGAAACTGCAGGGCTGCAGTGTCATCCCTGTTCCTTCCCTGCTTCCCTCTGCTGCAGAGCTCTGATTGCAGCAGCCTGACTTCAAGCACTGGCAAATGTCATCACTGACACTGCTGTGGTGGGTGCACACCATCATTATAATCTGTATGCATTTAGCCATCCCAGCATGATAAGAGAATGATTAGGAGAATAGTTAGAGAGTAAATTAAAAACTCCCAGCAGTTTCCTGTGTGAAGGTACGAACTTACAGGCATATTTTTTCACAGCATTACTGAAAAATGCCATTAGTTATACCTGTGAGTACATGTTAGATTTAAACCCCTGGTGAGAATTTTTATTAACATACAAATATGTTAGGGCTCTTATGCTGCTTAAAATGTAATTAACCATCTTCTGAAGATTAAGGGTGCATAATCATAAAAGAAGTGCACTCTAGTGCATTTAATTCTTCTAATCTGCTTTATTTTGATGTTAGTGTGGAAGAATAATCACTAGTTTACCTAAATAGTTTGGGTTTGTGCTGTAGGAAGAAATTGTTATAGGATGCACTTCTAAACCTAAAATTTTGGTAGGCTTACAGTGATGGAGGATGATGAAGTGCTCAGAGAGATTAGGAAAAAAAATGCTTCTTTTATTCTTTTGCTGCCTTTGCAAATGCCCTACAGTGGTAAAGCTGTGCTTCTGACAGATTCATTCAGCAGACAAAAAGGAGGAAGGGACAGGCACACCCAGTTAATGACAAAGATAAGAGCAATAAACTTTCAGTAGCCTCCTTAAGTACTAATTTAAACACACAATGTGTCATGTGGGGATTCAACAAGATTTTCTGAGAAGTATATGGAAAATGAGCAACCAACACAAGGCAGAGACACATTTGATTTGCTGTGTTGTAGTAAGAGAGCTGAGTTTGTGAAATGCACTCAAAAAAGAAATTAATGATTTTTTTGTTGTCATTAAAACATACTATTGGAGTAGTCCATCCTCCCAGGGCTGTCACAGCCCGCATGAAATGTTGATCAAGTTTATTTGATAAGAGGTGAGTACAGCTCTTCAGGGGCACTCTTTTCCTAGCAACATGATCCACAAAATCATTAGGTAACTTAGAGAGCTCCACAGAAATATTTTTTGTTCCCTTCCCTCCTAGCAGGACTTCTTGCAAACTAAGAAGAGATAAAGAAAGAACAGTGAAAACTGTGGGATGAAGACATTTGCTGATAGTCATGACTGCATGACTACACACTGAAATTGTGTAATAAGTGTGCAGCCTGTTCCTAGCAGAGTCAGCAGGGCAGAAACACCCATGGAAAACATGGGATGAAGAGCCCATGCCACTTCTGCTTTTGTGGAGGAGTCAGAGGGGATGGAGACTGGCTGGTGTTCCATGAAGACCACAAAAGAAGGGAGTTTCCTCCTCACTTGAATAAGCAGGGGCCCTGCAAGGTGCTCTAGGAAATGCAGCTTCCAACATTAATTTTCAAAACTGAAAAACAATTGCAAAATCATTCCATACTTTTGTTTTTTAAAGAGTAATTTATGTTAGGGGGGTTCCTTTGGTGTTCAGTTCTTTGTGGGGCCAATAACACTTTGTGGCCAATGGACCCTGCTCCAGGGCAGACTGGTGACAGTGTGACTACAGGGAACAGTGACACACAGCCCAGGAAGGGCTCCTTGGCTGCTTCGTGCTTGTTTTCATTACTTCCAAGTGAATGCAGAGGCACTATTGAAAGTTGTTTGTTTTCATTGCAGCTCCCTTCTGACAGGTGTGACAGGCAGCACGACAGGTTGTTCTGGGCCCTCTGCCATGCCGAGGTCTTGAGGCAAAGCTGCTTTCTGTGATTCCCGAAAGGAGGCAGCTGCCAGGCTCCTTGTGGCCACCTGTGCTTGGGGACTGGCATGCAGCATGTCAGGGAAACCCTTCCTACGGAGAGCACACACAGCTTTTCTCCCTCGGTGCTGACAGGGAGCCACAGAGCTGCTCCTTGGGGAGCAGTGGCAGAGGAAACTCCTGCTCCAGAGTCAAAACCTGGCACGGCAGCACAGAAGTTCCCCCAGGTTTTCCATCAGGCCTACAAAGACCATATTGCATTTCTAGTCTTTAGCTGGCAGTCCTTTACAAAACTGCAGGGAAATACTGAAGGTTGTTAAAGCATGAACAGTGTTTCAGATCAGTTTGATGCTTTGTCCCAAGCTGATATTCCCCACTGCCTGCTTCCCATGGCACTGGATGCAGGCTGCATCTCTCTTTCGACAGAAACACCAGCACAGAGTTGAAGGATGCTGTCAGATCAGAGCAGGCTTTACCCACATGCATATCCTGACTTGAGCCTGGGCTTTTCAGAGAGGCATTAAGTAGGTTAAATCTTAAAATCTTGCTTAAAATTGCTGACAAGTTGAGTGCTCAATTCCCTTAGGATTTTTCAGCAGGTGGAATATATATATATATCCCAGCCAATGGAAAGGACACCAGATTCCCATTCCCAGCTTATTTAAGGACTACTAGTGTGAACAACCTTGGATAAAGTGCATTTGAGAACCTGATTAATTCTGCCTGCCATTCAATCTTGCACTAAATAAGGCATGAAGCTCCAGACACAAAACCAGCCATTCTTCTGTTCTAACAGTTTGCTGTCAACACATGACAATAAAATATGAATATTTTAGATTCATAATGCAGACAAATAGGAAATAGGAGCTGTATTGTGCTTCATATGCATGGCTAACTCAGTAATGCTAATGTGATTATCTCTCTGAACTTTTGTGCTGTCGCTTAAGGGTAACTTTACCTTGTTTAGCTGGGGTATACATATTTGTTTCACACAGGCCTAATGTCTTTTTTAAGTTTGTAGAAATAAGGAAGCCTGATTTCCCTCATTTGTTACAAGGTAGCATCCTTTCTTGGCATTAAACACTTTGGCATAAAAATCATGAAATGATAGAGTTTTTGGTTTTTGGAGAAGTAAGGATGGTGGTGAACAGAACTGCTATGCTGGACTTCCAGGCATCAGATTTTTTCCTGTTTAAGAGATTGATTCACAGAGTCCTTTGGGAAGCAGTGCCAAGGAGTTCAGGTAGGGCAAAGGAGCTCAGGAAGGCTGGAGATCCTTCAAGAAGGAAATCTTGAAGGTGCAGGATTAGGCTATCTCCAGGTGCTGAAAGCTGACTGGAGCTAAGGAAAAAAAAAGGAGTTAATGACCTTTTGAAGAAGGGGCAGGCAATTCAGAAGGACTACAGTGATATAATGAGATTACCAGGGTCAAAATTAGAATTGAAATGATAAAAAGTAGAGAAACATCAGAAATAGAAAAAGCCTAACTAAAACTTAATTTGGCTACTACAGTCAAGAGCAATAAAAGATGTTTCCACAAGTACAAAAGGAGAGCTAAGGAGTATCTTCATTCTTCACTGGATGTATGGGGAGACATAATGACGGCATTACTGCTCCCTCCCCTTTGTGATGTCACTGGCACCAGAGACCACTGGCCTCCTCTGGGCCTGCTCCAACATCTCCACATCTTTCTTGTGCTGAGGAACCCAGACCTGGGCTCCAGGTGGGACCTCCTGAGGGCAGAAGCATCTCCCTCAGCCTGCTGCCCAGGATTCTTCTGAAGCAGCCCAGGATTTCACTGGCTTTCTGGACTGTGAGTGCACACCCTTGGCTCATGGCCAGCCTTTCATCCACGAGAACCCCTAAGTCCTTCTCTGCACCCCACACACAGGGATGTCACAAAGACCCCAAGAGAACTCCCACAAAGATGGGACAAAGATGAGTGCTGAGGGAACCAATCCCATCTCACCACAGGGGATCTCAAGGAACGAAGCACGCAGGAATCACATCATCCAATTCTGTGTTTGCCAAGGGTTCAGGGGAGCTTTGTCCTGCTTTGTAAAGTGAAGCTCTGGGGGCCATTCCAGAGCAGTGGGTCTGCATTTAGTGGGTGTCGGGACTTTGGTTTCTTGGGGCCATTGTGAAGGTCTGAGCTGGGGTGGGGATGAAGGGCAGGGCTGGCCTGGCCATGATGTCTCTGGTACAAGTGACATCACAAGGGACATCACAATGAGGAGCAGCTGCTATGGCAGCAGGAAGCAGCACTGCCCCAGGCCAGCCTGGATGAGCATCAAGTGGATGCACATGGCCAGATGCTGCGCTGGATGAAGGCAGGACCACAAACACAGGCACTCAAGAGAGTTCTTCCAACCCTGCATCCAGGGCCCAGCCCCTTGCAGGCACACCTTGCAAAGGGCATGGTGCCACCACTGGACTGGGTACAGGCTTTGCTGCTGCCAGCTGCTTAGCCCCTTCTCCTTTCTGCCCACTGCCCATCCCTTCTTCCCTCACTGCCAGCTCCCTTTGTTTCTCTTTTCCTCCTTCCCTTCCTTCTCAACACCACTGCACTTCTCTCCTTTCTCTTGCAGGTCATAATGGTTATACTATTCCTCTTCTGGCTTGTGCAAAGTATCCACCATTACATCAATGTGTACCTGGATGAGGACCCCAACAAGCAGAGGATTCAGATGCTGCAGGGCTTGGCTCACAGGAGTACGGAGCAGAGTGTTGGGTCCTGGGGAGACGTGCTCTGGAGTGCCTTGGAGCAATGCCTGTTCTGGGCCCTCACTGGAAGCTTGGTGGTGCTCTTGGCACTCTACTGGTGGCTCGGGAAAAGGATCCATGAGGTGGATAACAGAGGGGACTCAGAGAGTGAAGAAAGTGAGGAAGAAAATTCTGCTGAGATGAATATAATCAGGATCTTTTCAAGACGCTTCCAGCTGTCAGTGCCGAAGCTGGCTGCTGGGAGACGGGTGGTGCAGGAGCTGCTGAGTGACCTTCTTCAAGTCTCCCAAGGCCTCTTTTCAGACAGCTTCTTCCCAGTGCTGGAACCAGTCATTGGGGTGGGCAGTGCCTGTGAAGGATGGAGTCCCCATAAGCAGGAGGATGTTGTCTACTGCATGTTTGTGCCCCTGAAGCCGCCCCGTGGGCACGCCTTCCACCTGGAGCCAGACACCATGGGGGAGATGCCACAAACGAGCATGCGCGTCCGCGTGGAGCTGGTGTGCACTTGCACCGGGGAAGAGCCTGACCAGAACATGCTGTGCTTCCTCCACGACTCTGAGGAGGAGCTGAAGAGAAACCAGATGGCCAGCCTTCTACACACCCTCTGCACTGGCCCTTACCTAGATGGGGAGAAAATTGCCCTCTGGTTCCAGACGTTTGTGACCTCAGCCTGGTCGGTGGTGCCTCAGTCCCGTCACTACAGCATGAAGGTGCTTCCCTCCCGCCGCTCCTGCAAGATGAAGTTGATGAAAGCCTCTGGGACGAGACTTTTTGTGGAGACGGTATTTAGTGTGCAGCAAGGTGACTCAGACATCTTTCTGAGCAGCCAGCCCACAGAGGCCCAGTTCCCCCCGAGCACGACGTGGCTGGAGACCTACGCTGTGGCAGAGGCAAAGTTCTTCAAGCACGTCGCCATGCGGGCCCCACCCCGCAGCTGCCACCTCAAATGCCTGCGGCTCTGTGCTCGCCTTCTGGAGGGCTCAGGCCTTTCTATCTATGCCTTGAAAACCGCGGTCATGCACCTCCTGACCTTGATCCCTGTGTCAGAATGGCAGCACAGGTATCTCCTGATGCGGGTGGACGACATCATGCGTTACCTGCACTGTTGCCTAGAGGAGAAATGCCTCAAGCACTTCTTCTTTGACAACGAGGACATGCCCAAGGAGATCTCCTTGCCCCCAGCCTTCCAAGGGGCAAAGCCCCCAAACCTCTTCCAGCACCTGGCACGGGATCCAGCTGCCCAGACTGAGGCATTGAAGGAGATTGATAAGCTGCAACATCACCTCTACTTGGGTTCTGAATGAGACAACTGTAGAATCACAGAATCATAGAATCGTGGTACTGTAGAAGAGTAGAATCATTAGGTTTACAGGAAAATACTTCCAATATCATTCTTACCATACTTTGACCTTCTGGGAGCTTTAGTTGATGTCAAGTTTACAACAAATGGTGTGTTTGAACAAACACTGTATCTCTGAGCATCCATGCATCACCTTGGCATGGAATGTGGCTGCTCAGCTACCAGAGAGTTGGAGATTATTTGGTAGAAGACCCGAGGCGGTGGGCTCTGGTTTCTCTGATTCCCTGCCTATGGCTCTCCCCCGTCCGTGCTCCTGCACTGGGGGAATAGAAATAATTGGTCACCCTCCAAAGCTCTGCTCACTGACAAGTGGCATTTAATGTTGCTGCCCTCCAGCCGCTCCTGCAAATGAGACAGTCCATTCTTCCTGTGAGCTTCACTGGGGACAAAGGTGGCAATAAATGATACATTTGAGAAAACACTTCACTGTGAGTCTCCCTGCATCACTTTGTCAGGGAGCTCTGGCATAGGGTTCTGGCTGCTCAGCTGCTGCAGAGTCAGGGAGAGTTTTGCAGAAGAGCTGCTGGGTGGGCTGGGTATAGCACTTAAGGACAGAGTGGGCTGTCTGGTTTCAGGATTCCCTGTTGTTGTGGGTTAATCCCAGTACACAGTTTGGCATCACACAACAACCTAACAATTTAAGAGTTGAAAGCAAGTAAATTAGAATAATTTATAAGAATGAAGAGTAAAAACAGAATAAGAACAAGTGACGTACAATTCAATTGATCACCACATGCTGGCCAATGCCAGACCCTTTCCCAAACACCAATCAGCTCCCCTTCCAGGTAACTCCCCCATTTTATATACTGGCCATCACGGCCTATGGGATATCCCTTTGGCCACTTTGGGCCACCTGTCCCAGCTATGCTCCTCCTTCTGAGCTTTTTGGGTCTGTGGTTTTTGTACCTTCTCACTGGCAGAGCATGGGGCACAAAAAATTCCTTGATTTTGGATAAACATGACTCTTAGCACCAACCAGAACATCAGTGTGTTATTAACACCATCATCATACTGAATCCATAACACAGCACTGGACCAGCTACTGAGAAGAAATTAACTGTATCCCAGTTGAAACCAGAACAATATCCACTCTTAACCCATAGCATTTATGTCATGCCAAATCTTCCCCACAGAATGATGGAATGGCCTGCAGAGCCTCACTTTACAAAGCAAGACAAAGCTCCCCTGAACCCTTGGCAAACACAGAACTGGATGATGTGATTCCTGTGCGCTTCATTCCTTGAGATCCCCTGTGGTGAGATGGGATTGGTTCCCTCAGCACTCATCTTTGTCCCATCTTTGTGGGAGTGCTCTTGGGGTCTTTGTGACATCCCTGTGTGTGGGGTGCAGAGAAGGACTTAGGGGTTCTCATGGATGAAAGGCTGATCATGAGCCAAGAGTGTGCACTCACAGTCCAGAAAGCCAGTGAAATCCTGGGCTGCTTCAGAAGAATCCTGGGCAGCAGGCTGAGGGAGATGCTTCTGCCCTCAGGAGGTCCCACCTGGAGTCCTGTGTCCAGGTCTGGGTTCCTCAGCACAAGAAAGATGTGGAGCTGTTGGAGCGGTCTCAGAGGAAGCCATGAAGATGATCAGAGGGCTGGAGCACCTGTCCTGTGAGCTCAGGCTGAGACAGCAGGGGTTCTTCATCCTGGAGAAGAGAAGGCTCCAGTGAAACCTCATTGCAGCCTTCCAGTACTTGAAAGGGAGCTGGTAAAAAACGAAGGGAGAGTGACTTTTTATACAGCCAGAATAGTGACAGGACAAGGCTGAACAGTTTTGTACTAAAAGAGGAGATTTCGATTGTGTGTTAGGAAGAAGCTTTTTACTGTGATGCTGCTGAGGCCCTGGCACAGGCTGCCCACAGCAGCTGTGGCTGCCTCATCCTTGGGAGTGTTCAAGCCCAGGCTGGATGGGGCTCTGAGCAAGCTGAGCCCCTGTCCAGGGGAGGGGTTTGGAACTCTAGATGAACTTTAAGGTCCCTTCCCACACCAGCCATTCCAGGATTCTGTGGTCTTGGGTGGCGTCTTTGGACGTGGGCCTGAAGTGGGAGCAGGAGAGGAGCCTGTTCTGTGGGGATCAGCATCCTGGAGCAGCTGGAGTGCCAAAGGCTGCCTGTGCACAGCCCTGCACAGCAGAGCTGGGGAAGGCTCTGCAACACAAACCTGAGGGAGCTGGGGGTGTGCAGCCTGGAGAAAAGGAGGCTCTGAGGGAACCTCATTGCTCCTGACAACTCCGTGAAAGGTGGTAGCAAGGTAAGGGTCAGCACTTTCTCCCAGGTAACAAGTTACAGGGAAAGAGGAAATGTCCTCAAGTTGCATGGGGGGGTGGTTTAGATGAAGTATTTGGGAAAGGTTTCTTCCCAGAAAGGATTGTCAAGCATGGGAACAGGCGTCCCAGGGATGTGGTGGAGTCACCATTCCTGGAAATGTTTAAGAAACGCTTCAAGTGCCTGGATGTAGCACTTAAGGATATTGGTTAGTGGTGACCAAGGTGATGGTGCTGGGCTGGTGGTGGGACTTGGTGATCTTAAAGGTCTTTTCCAATCCAACAACTCCATGATTAAGGTACTGTTTTTATCAAAGGAACCGTCACTATAAATTAAAATGCACTCACACATACTGTGTGTGATAATCTCTGACTGCTCAGCACACTTACAGCATCTCCTCTTGCTTAAGGCAAAGGAGTTTGCAGGGAAGTTACTTTTGCCCTTTTCATCTTCCTGCATCAGGTAGGCACTAGAGCAACCTGACCTTTGGCCATAACATCTGATGTCCTCTCTTAATGAGATGATATGCTGATGCTGTCTTCCATTTCCAGGGGCCTCTGCACACCATTGTTAAAACAACTACACAGATCTTTTTTTTTCCTACTCAAGAACTGTGTAGAGGCCTCAAATAATGTTCCAGCTGGGAACATGCTATTAGTCATCACATGAGATAAGAGACTGCTTCCCATATGTCTTCTGATGCTTGCCTCATCTACAGGTGTCCTTGAGGAGAGAAAGGTGGGCCTGATGTTCTCCCTGCAAATTTGTGGATATAGCTACCCAACACTGAAGATAATCAACTATTCCATGCTTTTAAATTCCTCACCAGATCTTGCTGCCTGTGAAACAAAGGAAATATGCAGCTTTTTTATTAAAACAAATGAATAATAACTGAATAATGAATATCTGTGATTAAAATCCCCAGTATCACAGCCCCATCTAATGGACTGGCTGAAAGATATTCAAAGGACTTACAAAAAGTCTATCTGTTCTCTAGCAAAATACATTATCATGACAAACAGGACCCTGTGGCATATTAAACTCTTAATTATGGCACAGGAGGCATTTTCTCTGAAAATTAAAGAGGTTGCAAAATGGCTACAGCCTCTGGAAGGCAATTCTTAGAAGCAAAATGTAAGTCAGTGTTAGTGACTCCTTTATCTACTTCCTTCAGTATTCTCTTGGCACAGATTTATGTGGAGAGGGGACTCTCCGTATTTCTTAGTCACGTTATCATTATGCCAATGACTCTGGAATGCCATAATCCTACAGAGCAGCACAGGCCCAAGGGAAAACACAAGGAAATCACTAAGAGAAGAGAGATATCAGTTAATCCAAGCTTCATTTGCTATTGTATATTTGACACTTTTTTTTAATGTATGAAGAAATGGCAGATGATGTGTGGCTTCCAGAGAAGTGGCTTGGCCTGGATAGTGTCAGTCTTGGGGAAGACCAGCCCAGGGCTGCCTGTGCTACATGCTGTGGGATTCCTAATCCTAAGGCTGGTTACCAGGCTTTTATGTCTCATAACCAAAACCCAGCAGATCAAACCTCACTGAATAGGTACTGGCAGCAGGATGCTGAAAGTAGTGGTGTCATGAGTTTGACATCCTAATCCAGAGCTCCTGAAGGGAAGCAGGAGGAACCTTTTAGTTTCAGTGGGTGATGGATGGAGTAAAGACTAGTTTCTAAGCACCTGCAAAGGTGTTTTAGATGGCAGTAATTTTTGTGATACTAGGTCACTAGGAATTTCTGGAGCCTCTTCCTCAGAGCTGCTCTTAGCTTCTCCAGCGGTGACAACTGAAAAAGTTCTTCTTCCCAGATGACTCAGAGCTCTGAGCCCACATCACACTCAGGAGTGCTAATTAGGCACCTTACTCCTGGAAACAGGAAGAATTAGGCAGCAGAAGCCCTTAATAAACGTTCACATCCTGAGAGCCCACTCTTTTCTGAAGGTTTCCCATCGCTTTGCTCACCTTGTTAAGAAAAAAGCTCAAGCAAGATGTCTTAACACTTCCTGTGTTCCTGAGACTGAATGCCCAGGCACAAACAAGGACTTTTTACTCCAAATCCATAAATCACTGCTGTGTTCCACAGGAGTTCTGAGTTGGGCATCTGACTGCAATATTTATCATGCACTGTTACCTTAAGACCTAGTATGGACTTTGGTAAGTGGACTTTGCAGGCCCCATAGAGCCTGGTCAAGGAATAACTGAAGCAGGAACATCTCATCTTAAGAGACTCTCAAGTAAATCCTTACTTAAGCCAACTTCATTTGGGGGAGAGATCACTTCAGATGGAGCAAATGTGATTTTCTGTGCTGAGCATGGGTGCCCATGGGGCTGGAATGACATGGTACAAGCATTAATCTTCTGGATGTAGAGCTATTTCAGCAGCCACAAAAGCTCCCTTGCCCTCACCAAGTACCAAATTCCCATTTGAATTGGTCTTCTTGCTGGACCTGTACACAAGGAAACACTTCAGGGCTCATTTGGGAAATGTCTTTGCTTGGGTTAGTGGCTTTGTCAGGACAGTGACTCTTCTGCTCTGGATTGATTCACCCCCAAGAGGCAGAGGGCTCCAAGAGGGCTGCTCCAGGGCTTGGGCACTGCAGTGAGCTGTATGGTCACAGGAGCAGGGCCTGCAGGTACAGGTGGCTGTGCCCAGGTGCACAGACAGTGGTGGCTGAGCTTTCTGTCACCTCCTCCAGGGCCACCACAAAATGGGAGCAGAAAAGGCAGATGGATGACACCATCCCTGTCAGTGACCAGCACTGTCTCTCCTAAATTCCACATCTAGAACAGCAGACTCAGCTAACTGTAAGGTCAGCAGGGAAGAGGAGGCTGAAGCAGGCAGGATTTCTCTGTGGTGTGAGCCCCAAATTCTGGCCCTGGTTGCTGGCTCCCGGCAGATGCCCCACTCCGGAGCAGCCATCAGGAAACAGGGGCATCTAGTGGCTGCGTCAGAAAGCTCAATAAACTCCACCATTCCCTTGAAAAGGTGTGAGAGTTTGCCTTCCCCTCTCTCAGCTTTACAAATAAAAGTTTTTATGCCATAACACTACCCGAAGAGGGAGGGAGAGGCACAAATCCTTGCCAGATTTCAGGCTCTTGGAGCAGCATTTCTGACCCATCTGTGACACGACAATGTAACCAGATTAAATAATGCTTCTGCTGGTTTCTGCTGCAGCTGCTGCTCTGGACAGACAGACCTACATCCCTGGGGCCCAAATTCCGTGCTGATGGCAGGGGAAATGTTGAGTCTTTCTGTTCTGACCAAGGCAGGGTTTGACCCCTGAGCAGCAGCTGTGCACTGCCAGCACCATGGCTGTGTGTGACAGCCACGCTGGCCTGGGCTCCTGAGGATTGATTCACTGGTGATCATCCCCTGCACCACTGAGCTGGAGCCTGGGTGCAGCCAGGCCACCAGAGCTGCACACCTCAGCACAGTGAGCTGGGGACAGGGAGGGAAATCAAGGACTGAGGTGTGTTTTGCTCCTGTGGCTCCCCTGCCCAGCTTTACCCTCTCAGCTGATGGCCCCAGAGCACAGTGAGGCATTGCAGCAGCTCCTCCTTCCCTGCTCTGGGGAGAGGGCCCCACGTTTTCCTTCTGGACAGGCATCTTCCAGCTCCTGAGGGTTTTTCCCTGCAGGGAAGAAAAGGGAGATTATCAGAAATGCAGGTGAGGAAGTATTGTTTGCTTTAACAGCAGAGATATGTTACAGCTCCAGGTATAATTCCCTTATACAATGCTCTGAGCCTGCACATGCAGTCCTTGCACACTGCACTTTTCAACCTATTCACATCCCAGGAATTGCAAATGGGACTATCTGGTCACGAATTGTCACTGGCAGTGATAGCTTTCAGTCCCTCTTGCTCTATTAGGTTCTGATCAGCATCACTGCCTTAGTGTGATCTGAATTTACCTGAATTCTCCCTAGTGTGTGGACAGAGCTGGCATATTGCAAAGGGACTGTTGCACAGGAGAGTTTCAAGTTTTCCTATTCAATGACTAAACAGAGGACAGCCCAGTCCTCTGAGCTGTCAGGCATCTATCAAATGCAAAATTCATTATTTTATTAAGCAAAAGAAATAAGGGAGAAAGCACAAAGCAAAGAACTGAGTTTTGAATGCTAATAGGGCTATTGCTGTTATGCAATTCTCTACAGAAAATCAAGACAAATGATTATACTGGAAAGGCATATTATTATTTTATAGGCTTAGTCCAAAGTGAGAGGAGGAGAGAGAAAAACTGCACAGCTGTTTTTCCCTTTTCTGGCCACTTTGATGCACCTACAGGATACATAATTTTGCAAGGTCTGTACGTGCTCCTTGAGTCACAGCTCAACTCACCAATAAACTCCAAAGCTTGCATTCCCCAGACAATCTGTTTTATGCATAGATGTGCATTCTATGTACAAATACTATTTATTTTGATTAATTTAGGAGGCTGGCAGTCAGCTAAGGAAAGAGAGGTTCTGTAAGGTGGTTACTGCTGTGACTGCAGCTCAGGTGAGCACAGACAAGCTCAGCTCAGGTGAGTACACATCCAAGCCCAGCTGGCAGTGGGTCCATGCAGAAGAGAGCATGGTCACCAGCTGCCCACAAAGGCAGGGAAATAAATCAGTCCTGAGCCATGCTCAGGTGTGCTGGTTGCAGCAGAGGATTGGACTTAGCTCAAGTGTATCATGAGGAGTCTGAGATTCCCTCCTTTTCCTGCTCTGCAATAAACAGATTTACAGGGTGGAGACATATTTGAAAATCCTGGTTATCTGCTGTCTTGGGTTTTTTTTTAATGCCCATACCCACACACACACAGAAAAATGCACAGAGATATGATGTGCCAGATGAGGAAACACTGATAACAATTTTGATAGCAAAGCTTTGGCTAAATGGCTTTTAAATGGAAGTTCAGCCTGGGGATCAGTTACAGAACAGTTATATGTAAACAAGGACATTTTAATTTGTATCCCTGTTCCAGTATGGAAAATAGCTACTGTGATGGCCTCCCCCTGGTGCACCTCAGAGGATGCCACGTGGGCACAGAGCAGCCCACAGAGAAGCTGCTATCCAAATGGCATTTCCTTTTCCAGTGGCTCCAGCCAGCTGCATGAATCTGGTCATCTTTTAATACCTTTAATTCAAAAAACTGAGAAAACAGCACACAAATGTGAAAGATAAACTGGTTTCTTCTGCTCACTCCTTGTGAGAGGAGCTGGAGAAGGTCAGTGCAAGAGCAGCAAGGGCTTGTCTCACTGGAACTGGAGGCGTGGGCAATGTTTGTTTTCCAAACAGCCTTGACACCTCCAGATGTGACACCAGGGACTTGCTGCTGGTTGTGCAGGGGCACCTTGGCTGGAGAGGACACATGGCCATTGGGTTGCTCTGAACTCACCTTAATCTCTGCAGTTATTGAACTGATGTAATGCTTGATTTCCTTATGAGTGGAATAAGCTAAGCAGCAGTCTGATGGTAGAAATTGGTCATGGTAGGCAGGGACTGCTTCTTGGTCCCTCTTTTTCCTGTGCAGCAGTGAGAATATTGTGGCTCTATTCAATATGTAAGCATCCTCTGCATAGCCTCAATATTGGAAAAAAAAAACAAAACAACATTCCAGGTATGGCAATATTTACTGTAGTGGGCTTAAAACCCCCTCAAATCTACTAGAAGAATGTCCTGGATAAGCGGCTCCACCTCTCCAGGATAGTTACTCTCCCCAGCCAGCTCTAGAGCTTGGACAAGAGCTTGACACTGGGGCAATGGCAGAGAGATACCACAGATCACATCAATAATTAACTCTGAGACCACGCTTTTCTCTTGGTGATTGTCCACCAACACAGTCACCAGAGCTCAGGTGACAACTCTGCCAAGTGTTAAGCTGCAGGAACCCACATGTGTGTCTGAGCTGCAGTGATATGCTAATATTTTAAACATTGTGATCTACTGCTTATCCTCCAGCTAAACAAAAAGGTCTTTTTCACCTACTTTTAATTTCTTTTCCATGCTGCTGAAAGCAGTCTGCATCTGCAGCGGTGATGAACGACCTTGCTGAGCCCATATAAAAGCCAATAGTTCTTGATAGTCCAGTTCAGTGGTGCCTGGTCTGCTTTCTTCAGCAAGAGCTGCAGGCACTCTGCTCCAGTTCCTCATTGATCATTGCAGATACTGGGGAAAACAGCTCTTCCCCCTGGATTCAGTCAGGAGCTGCCGTGTACTTCATCGGGTGTGAGACTGAGCCTGGAGTAGAGAAGTTTGTGCTCTGCTAGGAGTCTCTTCCATTTATTTATCTTTTCCAGCTCTTTGATAATGATCCCAAGGCTAAGATGTTTCAAGGCCATCACCCACTGTTCTCCTGGGAAGCTGATCCTGGTCTGTCAGTGCGACAGGAGAGGCAATGCCAGTCTGAGGACCCTTACAAAACCACAGCCTGCAGAGACTGAAAATCTTGTCACTCTTAGAAAAAAGACACATTCAATTCCCACATAACAGAGATGCAAAGAAGGTGGCCCCCTGTTACTGGGAAGCTCACAAATCTGTGTGTCCCAGCAGACAGTTTCAAAGCTGTTTGTTTGATTTCCAAAATTTAATGAAGCTGTGAGAGGGGAAAGGCTTCCAGCTTTTAGCAAAGAATGGATTTTTACAGGCTCAAATGATTAACACACACTTATCTCTGCCAGTGACTGGGAGAAAGTGAGGCACTGGGGTTCAGATGTATGCCTGGGATGCTGGAACTTTTCAGATTTTTAATGGTTGAAGCGATCTTCCTAGTCACCCTAACTTGCCACATGACAGAGAGAAAAGGAGCTGCCCCAGACCCTCTTCAAGCCAGGATGTTTGGTTACATTGAGGGATTATCTTCCAGAGAGAGGTCTTTCCAGAGATGTTTGGAATGTAAAGCTGTGCTTGGTCTCTAGCAGTGGCAGAGGCTGAGGGTGGTTCATTGATGCCCTCCAGGCAGGTCTGAACTGTGGGATTCAGGAGTGCTGGGGATGGTGCTGTGAGGTACAACACTGGTGCCTTGCTCTTCCCTGCATTAAGTGAGGTCTTACCAGGGCTGCACCTCTGTGGATCTCAAGGCACAGCACTGGGGAGCTGCACTTCCCTGCAGGTGAAGGCAATACCTTGCTGAGGAGAAAGGGATGGATCTCATGGCTCAGAGCCTTTAAACAGGCCCTGAGCCACATCCCATCCCCTCTCTCACAAAGCAAACGTGTCTCGAGGGTGAATTGCTGCCCTGCTCCCCTAGATCCTATACAATGACTGTTAAAGCTTTGCTTTGATAACAACAAATTATTGCTCAGTTATGAGGTCCAAAACTACTTGCACAGGTCGTGTGAGTGAAACAGGGCCCACAGGCCAAAGGGATATGATGGGCAAGAGTAGGTAAAAGCCCTTTTGACCATCATCCCTCAGATTTAGCTGCAATGGTAGAATGGTTTGGAACACTGGCCCAGAAATCTTCTCCAGAGTTAAACAATTTTGTGCCAGAGCGCTGTGCAAATTATTGAATGTTTCTGTTCAGACAGGAATTTGATTAGAATTTTGCTCATATTATTGCAAACCCCCATCCTTCACATCCTTCCCTGGCTGCAGAGAGTTCAGCCAGGGCCGCCTTTGCAGCATTTAATCAGCCTGGGCATATTAACTACAAATTCCTGCAATGCTTGAAACACTTAGGTCTTAAATACGTGCTCATAACTGATGATTACTAATTTTTTTTACTTTATCAACAGGATTGAATAATTGTTCATTTCCTCACTCAGGTTGGCACTGGAGTGAATTACATTCATTCCCAAAGTTTTGATAATGACCTGAGACATTCCCTTCAGAGTTGTATAGGGATGTCTTACAAACAATAAGTAAAAACAAAGCTATGGCAAATCATGACAAAGGTTTACAGTAAATGTCAATGAGGTACAACAGTATAATAACCTCATTTTAATGAAGAAAACTGAATCTTGATATTTTCAGCCCCAGGCCAGCAATCCAGTTTGCTCTCTTCCCTGTGCTTTCTGCACAGACTTAGCCACACTCATGGAGCTGAGGGACTGCAGTGTTAATTTCTGGATTTTTAGCCCTGTTACACATCGCTGGCATCTTCTTCACCACCCGCTGAGCATGTGTTTCAAAAACTGATGTTTCAATAGAGGTGCAAGGGGAATGCTCCCCTCCAAATGTGACAGTGTTCATGTTGAGAAATAAATCATTTGACCTCAAAAATGCGACACACTTGCATTAAGGCAGGGCAGAAGGATGGGGATCACAGTGGTCTAAACTTGCAAAGTCGTCAGTCATGTCAGGTGTCAGAGGTTCAGAAGGTCCCTCTTGAAATGCCTCCAGGGTATCACTTAGCCAATGCTTAGACCTCTCTGAGGATATTTCAGAGAAAGTGCAGCTTTCAGAGAAAGTGCAGGCTGGGGAAAGTGCAGCTGCAGGACTCTCCTGTAGCAGGGAGCAGAATTACCAAGAGCAGAATCAAAGTTTGGCCGATGGCTCCTAGAGTAACTAAGCCTGAATTTTGCCAAAGTATCTCTATATAGCAGAAAAAAAATAAAATTGGAGTGTAGTAGGGACTGGATCTGTCTTCAACCCCTGGAACAGTTTTGCACAGAGCTAATTTTGAAGCAGAGGGATATATGACTGTGCACAGAGCTTCTCTAGGGGGAAATAAAAATAGTCTTATTATGCTAGTGATAAAAATGCCTGTTTCTATGTGTACAGATCTTTGAAACTCTTCTAGTACAAAATTTGCTCTGCTTTTGTGTCACTACTTATAACACTCAGCTCTGACAATTGTTGAATAGCTGACCTGTGTCCGCACAGCCTGCTTCTGTAATTAAAGAGGCTGAAATAGTGGCTAGAGGGGCAGAATTTTTGAGAACATTCTAAGAATCATACTGGCTAATCCAGACATTCATTGCTCTAATCCCATAAACAGTATGGGCTTTTCTGCCAGGAAGAGTCCCTAATTTCCATACCAGTCCTGCAGCAATAGGAAAACCACTAAATATTCCTCTCACTGTCTTCACTCATTTCCCTCTGACGATGTTTTTAAAATATAGTCCTGCAAATATGTCGAACTCAGAGTTGTGTCAGGACAGCTGCTAATCATGTGGCAATGATGCCTTTTCTGATGGATGTTTCTGTTATTACAATTGAAGTTTTGTCTCTTGAAATTAAGAAACAGTAATTAACGTATTTAGCGCCATGGGCTGATAGAATTGTTTTGACACTGGTTCTTGAAGAAACTGAAGCACTCCATGTTCCCTCCCAGCACTGTCTTATATGGGGATTTCAGGAAAGTAATTGAGAATTGTAAGTCATCTGGGGCTATGGCTTGATTGCATTTAAGGTGACTTTTAAGGGTGAAGAAACATCCGGCACCTTTTAAAAAGTAATACTGGTGAAGAAAATAGAGTAAAAAGAGAATACTGGCAAGAGGTGGTAAACATACAATCACCAGAAAGGCAGAAAATGTGCTATGGAAGATTTTTGTTTGTTGATATCATGAAACACTCAGCATCCTTAGGAAAAGCTGTTAGAAACAGACAAGGGGGCTGGCTCTGAAGGAGCAGGTTGGAGATGACCCTTCAGTCTCAGGTCTGTGGATTCCCTTCATGATCTTGACAAGCAACATAACTCTGCCCTACTTTTTGCTCTGTAAAGGATACTAGCATTGAGATGCTGCAGGGCTTAAACCTTTCCTATGTGTATGTTTACACACAAATAGGTGCAGATGTATGTAGGTACAGTATTTTGGGTGGCTCAGAAGTGGATGAACCAGAATAGGCCAAGGCCACTTGATGGACATGATGCAGGCTGTGACAGCAAGTGGTTTTGCTTCTGGAGAATAAGGAACTTCCTCTTTTCTGAATCCATTTTGTTTAGCCCTCTCCAAAAATAGCAGGAGTGGAGCTACTAAACTGTAGCAGGCTGTTGTCATCTTCAAGGTGCAAGACACAAAACTGTCTTAATTTGCCCTGGAGAAGCATTTAGGAAGTGGGACATTTAAGTGCCCAATTCCTTCAAAAACACTGGACTGTTTAAGAACAATCTTGATGAAGGGGACCTTGATCCAGAAAATCATCTTCTTTCAGGATAATACATATTAAGTGTGCATCTAAGCACACTTTTCAGAGCTGGTGTGGCCAGATCAGCAACAGCAAGAGAGAAAAGAGCAAGTGGTTTTGAGCATGCAGGAGAATCAAAGAAATAATCAGCGTGGTCCTGTGGTAGAGATAGCATTGGAGATGGGGGTTGGCAAAATGATAACCGTGAAAGCACCAGGCTCTGGGTCTTGTGAGCCTGAGAGGAGGTGACAGAGCTGTACAGAGATACAGCTGGGGTGTGAGATACATGGCACATGGAGGATCTGTCATTTCAAGAGAAGTTGTCAGGTTGAAAGCTTCGGGTGGGGATTGGTTTTTTTTTAGTTCAGAGGCTGCGGATATAATTATGACAATTTGCATGAAAGTCAAGCCCCTTGTACAATTTAACGGAGCTTGGCAGGAGGGTTTGGGAACGCTCAGTGTGCCGGGGAGGCAAAGAAGAGTTGGAGCAGGAGCTGCTGCCTGTGGGACAGAGCTGGAGCTGCCCAGTGGGAGAGCTGTGCCCAAAGCAGGGGAGCTGGGTAGAGACAGCAGAGCCACAGCCACAGCCACAGCCTGAGCCTCTGAAGCAACACCTGGGCTTTCTAATGGAATATTTCTAATTCACAGTATATCTGAGGCCCCACCTTCAGAGCCAGATCCCGCTAAAGGCTGGCAACTCTGGCAACCTTGCCAGCTCCTTAAGGCATGGAAGAGCCCTTCGGCAGACTCCCCTACAACTGGGATTTTAGGAGCCTGTGGGGCTGAGTGCAGAACACAGTCCTGTCAGGTGTCAATGTCAGCCACTACCACCTGCCAAAAGTGGGTCTCATTCCTCTCTGGGTTTCCTCTCGCTGCCCCAGGTTTTGACAATCAGGAGGGATGAGTAGAGAGGGTCTCAGCAGACTTCCCCTCTGGCACACTGCTGCATGGTGCTCAGCACTTCTCAGGAATAGCTCTGTTATCAAGAGAAGGTGGTGACTGAGTTTAAACCTCCCTGTCACCAATGGGGAAAGAGCCAGGCTTGACATGTTAAGGGAGTTCATGCCCTCATAAGGCTCCTCTTCTTGCCTGGTAGGGTGTAAACCAAATATATCTTCCAATCTATTGAGGGGTGGAAGATTGTTTGGGGTTTTGCTTGTCTGTTTGCTGGTATGGGCTGCAAGTTTTCTGGTAGCAGTGAAAAGAAGGAGTCAGAAAAAAAAGGACTTGAGTCAAATTTGGGGTGAAGGATTACAGTACAAGCTTCTGCTATCCTAAGCCATTCAGAGCCAGAAGTGGACTAAACCATGCAAGTTGATGCTGTGGTTTTAGTATGACCATAATTAAAACAGTGGACAGTTGTGCAAACTAGAAATTCATTTGAACCATTGCTACATAAGCATCTCGACATGAAATTAGGACCTAATTCAGAGCCTCCAAGAGAGAAAATTCTGGCTTGTACTCTGCCTACATACATTCAAATTAATGCATAATGCAGCAAGTTTCTTCCTCTCTCTGCCTGTCCCTTTCTCTTTCTCACACACACAGATGCACGCACGCAGCTGAACTCCCACACAAGTTCTGTGGGGAAATTACAGCCTGCTCATGTCACTCCCTTCTTTGTCACTGAGATAGTGCCATAGGTCTGGAAAGTGCTGTCTCTGTGCAGTACCAAACTTTTTCCAGCTCCAGAACATCTTACTTTGATACTGATATAAATTAGAGTTTTCTGTGTAAATCAACAAATTGATTTTTTTTCCTCAAAAGCTGGATTGCACCAACACTAGCCACAAATTGTAGCTTTCATGTTTGCAAATTTTTGGGAGCTAGGCATGAAGAACCAAACTTTCTGTTGTCAGGTCACATTAACTCCGGGATTTCTCACAGGCAAATTGTGTCTTGAACACTCTGCATGATTCACAAAAAGAAAAGGGCCCTTCTCCATGCAAAGCATCAGCTTCCATTAAGCAGAAGAAATAAACCACTGCATGCAAAAGAAGAGAGCACGTGGCTTGTGAATAATCAGAACAAGTTTAGAAAAATCACCTCAGAGCACGGCAGGCACAGTAACACACTCGGTATCTGATCCTCTGAGAGCAGTGCAAGGGGCATCCTCCTGGTGTTGGAAAGAGAGCACAGCTCATGGCTGTTATCAGTGGCAGGGCAGGGAGGTTTGGTGCTGTGAAGCTGCAGGGAATCTCGGTGGTGGAGGTGAGCAAGGGGCGAGAATGAGCATTTCCCTCAATGCTCAGCAGGAGCCAGGGCAAGTGGCTGCCAAGGGGCAACAGTGGAAATTAGGAAGTGGAAGGCAGTGTAGGAACTATGCAGAGATGGGCTTGAAGAAAATTTTATCATTGTAAACCAGGAATGACTAACTTTAGGGACACTGAGGGCAATGGTTACATACACATCAGCATAGATCAATGGCTGAATACCATGCTTCCTTCAGTATTTCATGAGGAACCTTGTCTAAATACTCCTGCTCCACTCCCTTTCTCTTTGCCTTGTGGCAGAGATGAGCAAAGTTACAGCCCAGGGCATTCTTTCACAGTAATAAAACACACTCCCTTAGGACTATAGGAAGTTTACTAATTGCCTGCAGTCTCAACCATAAACCTGCAAAAAATCACCCTAATACCAGTGGAGGTCCAGTACTTGCTGCCATCCCAGTGCAAAACAGAAGACTTTACCCAAGCATAGCAGGTGTCACCTACTGTCCTGCTGGATGTGTGCAGCATGAAAAATATACTGCCACAGGTGATAGGGAAATGGTCCTGGGTCAGGCCCAGGTTAGAAGGTCGTGCCCCTTAGAGAGGATTAAGAGAAGCCCTAAGAAACATCCTGTGGAGTGTTTTTTACCCTTCACAAGGCATATTCCCTCAATGGTTTCCTAATGTTGGAGTTTATTGTGGCTTCTCCCTATCAAATGGATTCTGAATGTTAATGACTCTCCTTATTTCAGCCCCCAAGCAGGTATTTGTATGCTCAGCTCTGTGCCCATTGAACGTCTGGCTGGGTCTCTTATGGTTTCTCAGCCAAGCTTCAGAAATTGGAGGGGTACACCAACATTCCCAGGTAAATTGTGCCTGTGCTGACCTGTAAATCTCAGATACTTTATTCCTTCAACAACACTGGGGAAACTCATTATGCACATGATTTTGGACATGAAAATACCTGACTTTACCATTTTTCTTGACATGGAAATTCAGAATGGTTCTTCCTGCTTTTCTTCCCGGACATTTGGGAAGGCACCACCAGAACTTCACCTGATAGCAGCAAATAACTCTAACAGCAAAAAAAAAAAAACCAAAAAACCACAAACAAAAAAACCCCACAACAACAACAACAACAACAAAAACCCCAAAACTATAATAGCAAAGGGATCTCAGCAACGCTGCCAGGTCCCTCTGGAAGGTCTTTCCTTGGCCTTGTAGATCAGAAAATGACAACCTTCAAACATTTATGTGCAGATGAAAAATGAAAATCAGTTAGTAATGTTCAACTCACTGCAGCCAAATTAAGTAGAAAATGAAATATTTTAAGAAGCATCCTATGGTAAGTGAATTTGAATTAGCTGCAAACATGGATGATTTTCTTCCAGTCACCAGACCACACAGAATTGCTGCTTGGATTTAATTCCCCCTTCATCTCACATATGCCTTTGCTTTATTTCCTGGCATAGATAGATGTGTGATTAAACTATCACTTTTGATATCCCAAAAAGCTGAGGAAAGGAGATTACACTATAAATCATAAAAATCTTCCTTTCCACCTGTTTGTGAATTTTAGACAGCTTTAAATTCTTTTTCTGTTGTAATTACAGCAAATTGTAATAGAGATAAAACATAAAGTGTTGTAAGTATTTTTTTAGAGTGTTGGATTCATGAGATCAGTTTATAGAGATAATTTTGTCAACAAATGCAAAGTAATTTAGGGGTTTTTACTTGTTATGAAAGCTGTTAGATTTAAATACTGCTTAAACTTGTTTCATCTTTGTGCTAACACAAGTGAAAAGATGGCATCCCACTGAGCTGGTCAGTGTCTTATTTTATTTTGCCTTTTTGGGGCAGGATATCCCCAAATTCATATGCTTGCTGCAGCTGCCCCCACAATATATCCTGCACATCCAAGTCCAAGACCACCGGCAGCGCTGGGAGCCCTTGGGTGCCGATGGAGACTTTGCTCTCAGATCCTCTGAGGCTCATGGGGAGTTCACAGAGGATGAGCCTGTGAACATCTGTGCTCATGGGCCCCAGTCCAAAAGGAAAGGCTCTGAAATGGTAGGATTTAAATTGAGTTCTGGTCTGGCTTAGGGTGGATCAGCAAATGGACACAGAGCAAACACAAACCCAGTGATTGGGACCCGACACGTGCAGGGGTCACTTCATCCACTGCTGAATTAGAGGCACAGTGAGGATCTCCAATAGTTCCACTGTGTCTGATTAAATTGTACCTGCTGAAATAGTACTGCCTTCTTCACTTGCAGGACTAGCTCAGAGTGTCAGTCAGCTGTGTTGGATCCCAGGTTTCTCACAGTTTGCAGGTGGGTCTGTAGGTGGGTCCCAGGTGGGAGCAAGCTCAGATGCAGTCAGGGCATCCTCACCAGCCAGGGACAGTTTTCATTCAGCCATCTGGACATGATTGTGGGCTAGACACTCAATGTGCCATGTACAGTTTTAATTGTGACACCATGAATGAAGAAAAGAAATAACAACATCGGGTTGCTGATAGGGAAATACTTCCATGAGGAGAAAATATTTTGTACAATACAGCTGACCATTAAGTGTTTCTCCCAGCTTCCTCCTCCACTCCCTCACAGCTTGTGGGAACTCTGCATCCATCTGTATGCCCTCCACATCCACACACTGCTTCTCTAACCTTTTCAGTAAAACTAGGAGAAGAGGTTGTTCCTGAGGAGAAGAATTGTTCTTACCTGATGACCTGGCACAAGGAGGTCTGATGAACATGGTACAGGGACCAGGAGAGATGGACGTGGACATACACACAAGGCATGACCTTGGCACTGGAGAGGGTAAATGGCATTTTAGGACCCCACAGAATGGTATGAGAGCACATTCCCAATGAACACTTCAAACTGGATGAATAATTCAGAATAACATTTATACTACTCACTTTGCTTGCTTTAACTGTGAGTAAATGTCAGATGTTTTTTTGAGATGCACTAACCTCAAAACCATTTATACAGTCATTTCTCTTTTAAGCCCCTTTAACCTCAAAACCAAAAGACTACTCACAGCTGTATGAAAGACCTGCTGGCTCAGAACCCTTAGTGCCAAAATAATGATGCAGTCCATTGGTCACTAGTGCTCTGTTTGCAATGGCTATTTGGGATTTGTTCAGTTAGGTTCATGGGACAAACCTCAGGAGGCTGTGAGTTGGTAGCTTGGTTTAGAGCAATTAAAAAGTTGTAATAACTGTAATGCAATTGTAGACATCAGCATCCTTCTTCTTGCATTGTTACTTTTTCATCTTACCCTTAGCCAGACCAAGTGTTCCCTGGGCAACCTCAGGCCTTGGTGGAGATGCAGAACAAGCACTGGGGCAATGTGTGAAGGTCTTTCAACACCGGGGTGAACACCCACCCACTGAGAACTGAAAACCACACAGGATGAAGATAGGGGGGTCTCACTTCTGGTATTTGACTGTTAGCACCAGGACAGGGCTGCCTGGAGTGGGACTCCATGGGACAGAGAATGTATCTGCACCAGTTTGTCCTGTGGAGCCATGTGGATTTGCAGTGAGTACCAAGTGAGAGCTGTGTGTTGTTGCACTGGAATATCTCTCTAATTATACAACAGTTACACTTTCTGGTACTTGCAGTTACCATTAAATCTATAATCAGCATATTCCCCACATGTTTGAGAATCTCTCCCATGCTAATACAATATAATTAAAACAGCCTCTGTTTCAACAGTATCTGCATTAAAAAGGAACACCAAAGAGATCATAATAGGTGGAGAGAGGTTAATAATAGGTCATGTGGTTAATCTTCCAGTTACAAGGGCAAACACTAATTACAGGACTGGGAAGGGAAAGGGCAGCCTGATTGCGATGTGATTATGGTGACCTTGTTAGGGAGTGATCCAAGTCATGATGGGGCCTCAATAAATAAAGATAATAATCCCTCAGCACCTCCCAGTGAACATCAGACAAATGCTGAGAGCAGCATTAGCCCTCTCTGCAGGCTGGGTGGGAGGTTGGATGCTGAGCCATGTTATTCTCCAGCCCTGTCTCAGCACAGTGGGATTGCTGGCTTCTCCTTCTGCTCACTGAGAAAAACAAAAGCACTGACCACTGATAACAATATATCAAGTTGACTTCTAAAGGGCTCTGCAGTACAGCATGTTGCAAATTACAGCAAACTTCAACATGTTTGAGCTTGGGAGATATGGCAGAGCAACGTGATTCAGCACATTGTCAGTGGCATGGTGGGAATTCCCAGGGAGATGCAAAAATACTGGTTACCATCTTAGAAAAATGGTAAAATATCGAGCTTTTTCAGCTCTTTTTTTAACCAGAAGCATAAGCTCTGCTGCCCAGGAAAACATGTCCTACAGATTATAACAGTTTCATTATCTCAGCAGAGAACTTGCTGTCTGTGCTGCAAACTGGTCTGTGGAGAAATTAGCAGGCTCCCAAATTTAATTAGGGCAGGACTCAGACAGGGAACAGAGTGAGGTTAACACAGATGTCTGTATGTCCCATCATTCTCACATCCTGTAATAAACAGGCATTTGGGGAACAGTATGAGCCAGGGCTGGAACCAAACAGTCCTGCACTATAGATGTGAGGGTGGTGCCTGCTGAACACTCATAAAACCACAGGGTCATTGGTACAGAAAGTCTTCTGTTACTCCTGATGGTTGTGGATGTTAACTGGGGATGCAGTTAAGGTGACAATCAGTGTCTCCAGACACATCAGGGCTACACAGAGCTCTGTGGTCTGGCAGCTTCTGTGCTGGGTGTGAGTGGGGCAAGAGCAGTGAGTGGAGCTGTTCAAACCCTCTTTATTTCTGGTTTTAGAAAATGTGCAAAAATGCTGTCTACGTCAGATTTTGTCTTTTCAACTGTACTTTCTTTTACATAAATCTATGCTTCGTTAAGGACAAATGTCATGGTAACTGCCACATGCATGAAAAAACCATTAAACCTCTGGGTTTAGCTGTGCCTACAAAATAAACTTCTGGCTTAGCCACACAAAGCCCTGCTCTTGGGTTTCCAGAAGGTACCAGGGTATTTCTTCAGCTGCCCGCAATGCTGGTGTGAGAGCTTGCTGTGCTGAAGGGTTTGGATGACCACAGGCCACCAAGTAAAGCTTCCAGAAACAGAAAGAGCACTGAAGCCCTGAAGTTGCAAAGCAAATCTGTGCCAGCTGTTCCTGTGTAGGTGTGTGCCCGTGTGCAAAAATGCAGAAAGCAATTAAACCTTGACATTTTTCTCTGGGATTCCACTCTTGAGGATAACCTATTAAATATTAAAATTAACTCCAAATAAATTTTTCCATTCTATCCATCCAAGTTGTCTTGCAAGGTCTTCTGGAAAGCAATTTCACAATGATCCCAACAACCATACATTTCCAGGGCGATTCCACTGACTCCCATTCTACCTTCTGCAGTGCCAATTTCCTACCTTTGAAACACCCACCTGGGTGTTAGAGAAAGCCAAAACAAATGTATAAGGATAGTAATTTTCTATTCATGTCCTTTCTTTCTACTGTTACTTATGTCAGGTTAGAATATCCTGGGAGCAGGAACGAGTTTGCAGGAGAAAGGGTCAGGAACCTGGTGATTTTCCAAGCTTGAATTTTCAGTTTCCCTATGGTGAAAGATGAGCTGCTTTGGCAAGAAGAGTAATTCCTGCAAGCACCTGGGATGGGCACGAGGGAGGGAAGGGCCCAGGAGCTGGGATGCTGCAGGGAATTGCTGTTACCTTGAGTGAATTTTGTTCTTTCTTCAATGACATTGACATTTTACAAGTTTTGAGAAAGCTAATTTTGCAAAGATGGTTAAATTGAACTGCAGTGCTATAAGGAGAGCTCAAATACACCATTCTGGACCATACAAGCTTTGAATTATCTCTCATTTGAGGATTGAAAATGATTGTATATAATAAAACAATTTATTTCTTGTGGTAAAGCAAGGATTTTGTTGGGGTTGCTAAGGGATACTATTCCTTGTCTTTTTTATTTGAAGACTGAGTTGTAAATAGTTCTCCCTAGAAACAACTTAATCCATGATTTTTCTTTGCAGAGGATGATGTTCTTAGCTCAGCTCTTGCTGCTGCTCAGTCCTTCTGTTGCTATCCTAAGTTTAAGCATGACAAAAGGAAAGATAAAGGCTATGAATTTTCTACTAGAGTAAAACGCTGTAAAAAACCTCCACATTTAAAGCATGTTTTGAGAGAAAGAAGAGTATTCTTCAGTGTAGAAGGGATACAGTTGATCACCACGGACTCTGAGCATGCCTGCTATTTTTAGCTTTATCATCCCTAATGAAAGCCTCAGATAGTACCACTGGGCTTACCCAAGGATCTGGTGTATTAAAGCAATCATAAGCCTCATCAGGGCTGTGAAAGCAATGATGAGTCTAGAGAAGCAGGCTGTGCTACCCAAAGAGCCACAAAATGAGAAAGATTATTTAGAACAGCTTATTTAGAACAGTTCTTTGGCAAGTGGAAATACTTATTCTCCACACTCTAGAGAGTAAATACTGTGACATATTCAGTCCTCCAGCTGCTCACCCAAAGGATTTAGAAGTCTGACCTTGGTTCTCTTGTAAGTGGATGTTGTGCCAGGATAACACTGGAGAATAGAGGAATGCTGTAGACCATTTGAATACCTGCTAATATTTTGGTTTGGTGCCTGAAGCATGTGAGTTCACAATAGCTGCAATCCCAAAATATCTGACTCCCTACAAGGTCTGTAGACTGGAAATGGAGTGCCCTTATTATCCACTTCTGCTGGACATGGAAAGGTCTGCATGAACTGGAGAGGACTTTGGGAGGTGAGATTGAGAGTGAATCAGAGGAAACATACAGGAGGTGTTGTGGATAAAGTCTGGAAGGGGAAGAGTACAAGTTTTTGAAAATTGTAACCAACATAAAAAGAATAAAAGATCTCATTTACCCATCTATGCTGTGCCTCTGATATGGCCTGAGGAAGTGCTGGGATATGCTTTCATTTAGCAGGTGCCCTACAAGCAGTTTTGAACCCTGAAGAAAGGAGGGACATGGGTGACACAGATGAGCTGATGGGCTGGGTCTGGCTGACAGTGCCATGTCATTACTGAGCTTAAAACTGCCAAGAATTTGGTCTGTTTTCTGTGTGGCATGTAGATAATCACACTGAGGTCTGCAATGCATGTGGGAAGGGCTCCTCCTGAGCACGAGTGGGTTTTCTGTCAGGGGGGATCCTTGCCGTGCTGATGCGGGGAGCGAAGGGAGAGGGAGAGGGGAAGTTTCTCTTTTCTTCAGTCCACTCAAGTGTGTCTTTACTCAACATTTGCATGAAGTACTTTTCATGGACAAGGAAAACTTCTTTACTTTGAGGGTGATAGAGTACCAGAACAGGCTGCCAGAGAGGTTGTGGTGTTTCCTTCTCTGGATATGTCCCAACCTGCCTGGACATGATCCTGTGCAACCTACCCTGGGGGACCCTGGTGGAGCAGGGAGCAGGAGCAGATGAGGTCCAGAGGTGCCTTCCATCCCCAGCCATTCTGTGATGATGTGACTGAGTTTTTATTTATTAGGATGTATGTTCTTGGGCAGGCTGTGTATCCCAGAGGGACTTGAATGAATTAATCAACCCACACACTCTGTACCACTGCTCAAATGCAGGAGAGTAGCAGAAGGCCACATGCAAGCAATTTCCTGGCAGATGGGTCCTATCCACCATCTCTTACTTATCCAATTTAATGCTCAAACCCACAAGCAAAGTAATTGAAAAATAGCATTACACATACATGAGCCCTCTTTTTCTTCTTTCATTCCCTTCACACCAATTGAATAATAAGTGGTAACCAATTTATTACAGAGCACACTGCTTGCATGGAGACTAACAAAAGCATAACTTTGATCTGTTTTGACAAACACAAGTATAACTTTTGAGTCTTTAATAATTACATTAGTCAAAGTCACTGATCACGACGTGTGGCAGTGTGTTATTTAGAGAAAGGGAAACAGGTATTCACGTCACCAGGGTGGCTAACTACAGTGTGAAGGTGTTTTTACCTTCTTTTCTCCCACTTCCTTCATGGAAAAAGCAATCAAAGAAAGCCAGGGCCAAAAGGAGCAGTGTCCTGTCCCCAGGTTCAGTTCTTTATTCCTTGTTGGAACAATAGAAGCATTTGGAAAATAATCTTGGGGCACATGGTATGACTTTTGGGATGGTTCTGTTCAGGGCTAGGAGTTGGACTCAATGATCCTTGTGAATCTCTTCCAGGTCAGCTTATTCTGTGATTCTGTAATATTATGTACAGCTAATCATTTGCTCACGCAATATTTGAAGATGTTTTGTGAATGTAATGTGAATGTAATGCCTGTAAAAATGTTCTTCACCCCCGTGCTTGAGTGAGGCAAGTCAACTGAGCAGGTGAGAAGCCTGACTTCAATGCAAAGGGCTACTGAAAGCACCTTAGCAGGGCTTTGAGCTGTTCTGCTTTCCTCAGGCTGAAATGATCTCAGCATGGTCACTTGGTGTGTTGCAGCTGAAGGGTGGTACCTTCTGGAGCAGTTTTACTGCTTTTCCTCCTGTGGACATCCACTTAAAGCTTCGGGTCATTGAGTTCTTGCAGTGGATCAAGCCCTGGCAGATGCTATGCAAAGACAAATCTCTGACTAAAAAGCTTTTTGTCTAAATAAGAGTCAGTAGCTGGAGACAGACAGACTGACTAGGAGGAAAGGGGGAAAGCAAGAAATGAGGAGACAGCAGGGTGTCAGGGGTCAGGGTGGCGGCTAATAGTCTCAGCATCTCGGCAGACTGACTGATGTCAAGCTGAGAACCTTGGCAAAAGGCCACCCTAGTTCATCAGGGAAGGAAGGCAGCAACTGGAAATAAAAAAGCAATATATAATAAATGGAGGGAAAGAAAGGAAAGTAGCTAGCAATCAATATAAATGAGAAGTTAATGAGGTGCAGAAAAATTATAAATGCATATAAAGGCACTAGAGACAAATCCATCCCTAAGAACATCATGAAGTGTTTTTAAAGCAGGGCTGCCAGGAAGAAGAGAAAAGCAAGAACAGAGGTAGGCTGGTTTCCAGAAGGAGGTTTGGAGATGGGTATTTGTGGTCCAGAACAGACATAAATATACCATGAACAGTGTTGTTCTGAGGAGGAGCTGCAAGATGCACCATTGTCTCACACACTTGACACATTTTTTCTGTTCTAGGCTAAGCAGTATCCAGACAACGAATCAATTAAATTATCGAATGAATAATTAAAGTATCACAAAGCTACCAAGAAATATTTAATCATGCAAAAATATTAATGTAGTAAATTAAAGTATCAATCAGTCATCAAAGCAATCTTGTTTGCTTGTTGTTCTGGGGTTACTCTAACAAATTGAGTTTATCACAGAAAGGTGCAAAATCTGAAAACACAGAAAGCAGATTAAACTTTTATGAAACATGCCAAAACTATATGCTGCAAAGCACTAATTCTGACAAGGTTGTCAAATTCAAAAAGAAGAGGCAGCTCAAGTGTACCACATCTTGTACTCCAAAAGATGTAGCGGCTGTAAATTTTCTAATCCAATCTTTAGCTGAAAAACCAGGAGAGTTGTGAGAAGAAGCAGAGGAGAGATTTGTTCTCCATGCAGGACACTGAAATCCAGTGCAAAGTGCAGTGCTGGAACCTGCATGCACTTTTTGGTGTTATAGCTGCTCAGAAATTGAGTGAAATGTAGAAAACATATTTGGAATGATGGGATGGCTCTTGAAAATACCTGTGTATCCAAGTTCTAGAGGGATGGAATACCTCTGAATTATCAGAAAGAAATGTGGGAGTTGATTGTAGTATGTAGATTTGCTACTGGAGAAAAAACATGGACCACTACATTAGTGAACTGAACAGATGAAATGGAATGCTCTGAGCCCTTAATGGGAAGCCAGATAACAGGATTTTCTGGCTGCTCTTGGGCTTAATGTTTGTGAGTCTGTAACATCTGTGGGCAGTCAGAGGGGATGGCATTTAGAGAAGGATGATATGGTAGCTGTGCAGACAGCAACACACAATTCCTTTTAATGGGAAAAGGTAGTTCCATAAAAACCTCCAAAAGCACTCAGCTGAAAGTATAAGGTGGAAGCAAAGGATGATCAAGTAAAAAAAAGGTCAGATCAAACCGAGAAAAAAACTTGAGGCCTTACCAGAAGAAAAGGGAGAGGCTTAAAGCCGTGGAGAAGATGGAGTCAGTGGAGGAGGAGAGAGATCCATCTCAAAATGAAGGGCCAGGGAAATCACAATTAACAGCAGCATTAAAGTACCTAATCCAGAAAGAAATTTGTAAAGTACACAGAAAAGGACATTGCAATTCCTGAGTTGTGATTATCAGCCAAGTGTCTGAGCACTGCATCTTGAAAGGCAAGGCTGTATGTGGGAGGTGCTCTGGAGAAGAGATGGGGGGAGCAGGAGGAGAAGAAGAAGTATGGAGACAGGGATGTTTAGGAGCTGGAAGAAGTGACAGACAGGCTAATTCTAGGTAAAGCCTTGTTTTTGCTGCAATGCTCCCAGCAGAAAATTTACAGATGCTGTGAGCACCACTGCTGGGCACTGCACCCTCCCAGCCATTGACCTGCCTTGTGGAATTAGATTTTCTTAAAATAGCTCTTAATTTACCTCTTCCATTCTCTACTAGTGCATGCCAGAATACCTGAATTTCTGAAAAACTCTGGCCCTGTGTGACAGGACATGTTCCACAGGGAGCTCATAGATTAATGCAGTAAATTTTTCAGCCATCCTTCCTCTCCTGGCAGGGGATCCTGAGAGAGAAGGATCAGCATTATCTCTTCCCATTCCAGCTTTGAAAAAGAAAATTCAGATGTAAGGTTTCTGAAAGCTTTTTCTGCATTTCTTTGTGAGAGCAGCTTTGGGAAGATATAAATATGTATATACACATATATATATATATAAAATCTTTTTTACATTATGAAAAAGAAAAATGTCATTGAAAATGTTGTTCTTTGTCATGTATTTAAATTTCTCTTCACAAATTTAAAAAGTTTGCTTAAGCTCTTTTTTTTAGAAGGAATGAAAATGGAAACAGTTCCATCAAAACTTCTATGTCATTAAAAGTCTTTTCTTTTAGTTGAAAAAATTTAAATGTTAATTTTGACTAGGATCATTATAGAAACAAAACCAGTCTCAAAAGGAATAAGAAAAAGAGGCTGCTTTAGCCATTACACAGCACTCAGTGTCAAATTCCCAGTTTGGGGTCATATCTATTTAAGTGAGAGTCTTCCCTCCTCCCTTCTGCTCTGGAGAAAGCAGCGGTGGTCCTGTGCCAGCCACGGCTGTGTGGAGCTGCAAGGAGCATGTTCCCACTGTGAGTGACAGCCACCAATCTCCAGGTAATTCAGTAAATGTTCCTGAAGAAGTACAGGTGGAAAGACGCAGGAGAAATGGGAGAAATGGGTGGTTATGAGGCAGGGGAGGAATGACAGCCATAGGGATGGAGGCAAGAGGGGATTTTCTCCAGATGTCAAGAAGACATAACCTGGCTGCTTTTCCTCACACAGGGACCCCAGGAGATAGAGGCAGGTGCTGCAAGACCAATTGCACCAATCTCATGGTCTGACCCTGCCTAGCTAATCATTCCCAAAACACTGAATGAAACAGCAGGCCAGGCACTGAAAATGTCTTCCCCACGCATTACACTGCAGGGGTCAGCCAGTAATTCCTGGAAATGGTTAATTGCTGGCCAGCTTTGATCTCCTTGAAACAGAAATCAATTCTCATACTGACAGTTTCTCAAAAAAGGGCATGCCTCAGCACTCAGAGGCATCCTGCACTGCTGGATGTATCTTCTGTCTCTCCATCACTCCCTCCCTGGCTCTTGGGAAAACTGTGCTTAATGACAAAGGTGATGGAGGGACTGTAGCTTGGAGCCTACAGAGCCACCTTTTTCATTCCACTGAAGGAGGAACTCTAGCTAGAGGGAAGGAAGCTATTAGACATTTCAAGAGCAGAAAGCCTGTAGATACAAGCAGCAAGACACAAAATCTGAGTGTTTTCATGGGATCATGGGATTCAGCCTCCAGGACTGATCAGAAACCATGTGGACTGATCTATGTGTGAAGAGACCAGAGGAACATGGAGCTTGTCTTCAGTTGCCCAGATGTAGGTGTCCAGTGTCACCTGAGAAGTTTTGGGTTATCCTATCTGACCTCCAGTTGCTGTCCCAGAGTGGTGTGAATGTCACACAGGTCCCATATTGTATCCACCAGCCTCCCCAGTATGTCTCAGGTAGCTCAAAACCTGTGAACTGGTTTTAAACACCTCAGAGGAGCTTGTGGTGGTTTTCTCATCAGGGTGTGTGTATGAGTTAGGAGATTGCAGCCTGCAGCACACACACATGTGAAGCTGGAGCACCTACACCCCCATGGGAAGAGGTGTGAAGCAGGGGAACTCACATTTCCAAGGTTCCTGTTTGTTCCCACCTGGCCTAGAGGGTGCTTACAACTCAGTGAGTGTGTGGCTGTAAAACTGGGATTTGGGGGATTGATTATAGAGGAGTATTTTGAAGTCCACAGTGTTATATTAACCTTGTATAAGCATCTCCTAGTGTGTTTTTTTCTGTTGTATTGCTAATATTAACCCTGAATATATGGTTCATGGATTGATGATTAATTAAGTTTTAACAAACTAATAAACACTAACTGCTTAACTAAATCTTAATTTTGGTTTAAAATGCATTAATTGATCAGTTTTTCCTTGTAACCCTTATCTTTATGGTCAGAGAAACTTGGAGAAGGATCCGACACAGCCGTCGTAGGCTCGGTGCATGCTCATCTCCCTTGGGTCTGCTGATGGCATTGACCCACTTGCCCTGCCAGAAACAGCAGTGTAGGCAGGTAGTTCCTATGTAAACACCTCCATTTACAGGTATTTTAACCTCAAGCTAAGCCATCTACATTCAGCTGTCTGAAAATGAGCTACTTGTTTTAAACTCCTGAGACTGCAGGCAAGAGAAGGAGGTTTTCTAGGGGTCAATCATCGCATCCTAAACCAGGCATCTGAGCTGAGGTTAATCCCCTCCTGCAAGCTCCTGTTTCCCTCCATCAGGCACAAGCAGGGGATTCATTTGACTCGATGCCAGGTCCAGTGTATGACCACAGAGTAGTGGCACCAGTCAAACATGGGGTGCATCTAATGGAGTGCACAGAGGGACACAACAGCAGTGACTCACCGCAGCAACATGAGCTGCAAAATTCTTCTTGTTTACTTGAAATTCTCTGCTTTGGTCACATTAACTGCTACTACCACTCTGAGGAAGGGAAGAAATGAAGGAAACTTACTGGTATTCTGGAAACTAGAAGTAGGTGACAACTGAGGGGGTTGGTGCCTTTGGCACATTAACAAATAAACTTTCTTTTAAACCCCATTTGGGAAAGCCTGGCTCTCCAAATAAGCACTGAAGTTAGTTTCTCATCATGTTGTGTGCTAAGTTAAACATTAGCCTCTCCTACACTCTGTTGTAGCTTAGGGTAATGCCTTTTAAATGTACTTTCATTACCTCCAGGGATAGTTCAGAATATAATAGCATGTTTCTCTTTTGGGCAGTGCAGTTAACCTTTCCTGGAACAACAAGGAATGTATTATAACATCTAACAGTAAAATCAATACATTATTTTGTTGCCTTATATTTGTATATGCCCTCTTGCCTGACATCCAAGCAGGAGAAAGATGATTTTTCTCATGAAAGAGACTTTCATGCAACATCACGCCCCTCTTTTCTCTATTCCTCTGCTTCCATTACAAGCACCAGGTCTTGTCATTACCAGACTTTTCCATTCCCATCAAAGCCTTCACAAACAGTAAGGTTAGAAACCTTTAAAAACGTTTGGGAAACGTTTGCATAATTCAAACAGTTACTGAAAATACTCTGGTTCAGTTTGTAAAGAAGGAGAAATATCTGCTTAGTCAAATCACTTTTCAAATCACCCTACATAATGGGATGAAACCTGTCAAGTTCAACATACAACTTGTTTCAGGAGTCTTAAGATGTTGCTCTTTCCCAAGGAGTTGAAAAAGAAGTTAATATTAGTTGCTTGCCCTAGTCAACCACTGTCTGTATCTGTATGTAAAATTATTTAGGCTGTAGGGAATTGACTTATCTTCTGCTTGCTATTAAAAAGCTTATATTTAAGCACTAGAGAATTTTTTTCAGGCAGACACTGTATCATTAAAAATATCTCTTGTATCAATCAAATTATCTTATGTTTGTCTTTAGAACTTGTTCACAGTTTTACTTTTATAATTTTTAAGCATGTTTCATCAGGAAGTGCTTGCTACAGACACTTCTCAGGGGTGCTGCTGCTTCAGTCCTGATAGGACAACTGCAGTATGTGAAATGAGAGCAAGTAATGAACAGCAAACCCATTCTGTTTGGGTGAAATTCATTCTCATCCCTCCCCTCCTCTTCCCCTGGGACCAGTATTCTCCCTACACTGCACTTGAGAGCTCAGAAATGGATGAAGTGGTTTCTACAGAAGTGTGCAATGTCGTTGAGCTCTCTTGGGGACAGGTTTTGTTCCTGAAGAACAGCCATTTCAGCTCTCTGTTCACTGAGAATAAATATGAGGTACATGAACAAAACCAATCTGAAGAGTCCTTGGGGATGGGAGAAATAGCTATGAACACTTTTTCCATATCAAGCAGCTTGGTTCTCTGGGACACCAGTGAAATGGTGCATCCCCTCATCGGGATTTATTTTTCTATAACTGGCCCTGGGAATCAAAGTTTTTAGCCTCATCCTCTGGAAATGTCCCTCTGCAGATTTATGCTCTTAATCCAGCTCCAATACCTTTCCAGGCGTGGGAGTAGCATCAGCTTTTTGTTTCTAACACTTTAATGTGAAATCTTCCAGCTCAAATGATCACAGGGCAAAAATGGCAAGGAAATTTGAAAGAAAGTAAATTAATTCCCTGTTTATGTGCATGAATGTGCCCTGCTCATTCTACATCGAGACTCTTGTCTAGCCATGAACATTCCCTATAACGTCATCCCCCATCCTGAAAATAAATAAGAAAGGAGACAAATGTCTGATTTATTAAAGATTTTAAGGCAAGAAAAGGAATTAATAACTAGCTCCCCAACTCATGAATTAGAACTGTCAAAGCTACATCTTGAACTATTCATAACATTGCTAAAGAAGTTTTAAAAGGATAAATAGAAAAGCCCATTGTTTCTAGTTCATAAACAGAAAAGCAATCTATTTGACATAATGCATGTGATCTAAATTAATGTGTCATCTTTAAGTAGTTTTATTTCTTGGGAATAAATTGTTTTCTCTGTTAATGGACTTGGGCATGTTTCATCATCAGTAAAAGAAATATTTGTAAATTTACCCCATAGGAGTTTTTGAAGTGCAGTGTTTTTATTTACTATAAAAATTTCTTCTCTACTTTCAGGACAAACCTCGACTGAAGACATAAAGAAATAAGGTAATATCTGAGCCCAGGTGAGGGACATTCACTGGATCACACTTTGGGCTGGTTTGTGTTTTTCTAGCAGTTTCAATGTGAGGCAGGGTATGACAAAGTCCAAGCCCTGCTGGACCTGTAAAAGTCCAGGCATAGTGACTGAATTTTTCTCCTTAGAAAGCAATGGCATCTCCAAGAAAATGAGATACCAAAAGGCTGGTTGTGTGAGACATAGTAAATATAAACTAGACACAAACACAGACAAGTGCAAAACCACCCACTAATACCACCCCAAGCTCAGGACCCTTTTCAAGGCATCTGGGGCATTTGAAAGAAGGTCCTAAACATCAAAGCATAAAGAGATGCTATTTTATAGGCCTTGCACTCTCAAAGGAGATTCCCATGTGCCCATTATAATAATCCCTGAGATGATAATTAAGTGGCCACAATGCCAGATAGGCATTTTATAGGTGCCTTTTCTGTGAATTTGCAGGAGCAAGATGAGATTCAGAATAATGATAGTGTGAAAACAGTGCTGTGCCCCATTAGCGGGTGAGTGTTATATTTAACACATGCCTGTAATCCAGTAAGCACATAAGCTGCCATGTATTTAAAATAGAATATCTTCAGGGTTTTCATAATAAATTTAATACTTCAAAGACACATAGACTAATGGCTTTCAGATGTTATAGAGCAGGCTCTTCCCTATAGGAAATCAATTAAAGTTGAATCTTATTGATTTTTACCCATTTTTACCCCATTTCTCCATACAGTGATAAACCAGACTTTGAACTCTCTTTGGATATAACCCCAATACTTTATTCTCCTCCACAGCTGAGGTAGAAGCAATTTCTAAATCTGATCAGATAAAATAAAGGAAATATTAGCCTATTAGTTTCCTCAGTTTTAAAGATCAACAACTTCTCTTCTATTTAATCTACTTGAGGTGTTGTATGATAAATTCCAGGTGACCCTGCAACACCAGGAGCTAGAAACAGGCATAATTTGCAGATGCTTTAACCTGAAGCCTTATATGGGACCAAAGTGACAAATGGATATGGCACTGACTCTGCAGTGAGATGAAAGTAATTTCCAGCCATCAACCACCATTTGCAGATACAGAGTTAAGAACAGGGTAGAATCATCCTAGGAGGTACACTTGATGGCCAGCATCTCTATCAGTTTCTCATAGTGGGTTTTTTCTTCTATAGGTTAAACTATAACTTGCTCGAAATAACTTTGCTAGATTAAGTGGTAGCTACTCCTAGTCTGTGAAGATGCACTTCCCCTAAATTTTGATTGAGCTGGCCATCTAGTCTGAAAGAAAGAGGCACTGCTGTGGGGTAGCTCATCTGATGTGTGCCAGACATCTCTTTTAAGGGAGGTGATTCACATCCTGCTAGTTTTCATTTCTCTCCTTTGACCATACAAGTATCACTGACCACTGATGCATATGTAGGTGTGCACTGCAGATGTCTAAACCTGGGCAGATTAATGATGCCCTGTGTACCTGTGTGGAGGGAACACCTTAATCTCACTGACAATAGCATAATGAGATTTTGTAGCTGGATGCTGAAGACAGATACATTCAGGTAAAGGATAAGGCAGAAATTTTCGACCATTGAGTTTATTAGAACAATTTAGTTCATGAGGTTGTGAATTCACCATCACCTGAAGAACCTAAATCAAGTCTGGATTGCAAAACACGGTCCAGCTCAGCCAAAAACTTTGGAAATGCAGAAATTGTTGTAGGTGTGAAGGAGGCTTTGGTATCTGCCAGAAAATCAATGAACACAGTTTCTTCTGGAGCTCAGGTAGTCTCTTCTTCCTGCTCCAGTTCACACAGAAAACATCATAGGATCAAACACTCTGTGATCAGATTTGACTTGTGTGGCAAATTGTAATGAGCAGGGAGGTAAGAGGAAAATAACATCTCTAATCCAGGCAGCATCGGCCTTTGCTCCTGCCCTCATCCCTCTGTGCAGACCTGTCTGGTCTGGTCTGGTCTTTCCTGGCTGAGGGCACTGGGAAAGCTGCCTGGACATACCCTTGATATGACTGCCTGTCTTTGGCTGATGATTGCCTTTTTGCTGTCTAGAAAATCACAGTTCTGGATTGGCAATCTCCAAAAAGCTCTGTAAAATGCCATCTAGAGACCCATGTCCGACCAAAATGTTGGTAGAAGGACTGAGCAATCATGGCATGGATCTTCCCACTGGCAGCAGGACCAGGCAGAGGTAGCAGCTCACTGGTAAGGAAGAATGGCCACGTGTCAAGCTCAGCACAGCAATCCCCTTAGGACAGAGAGCCACAAGCTGAGCATTCCTGCTGAGTATCTCTACATGTGCATGGCCAGCACTACAGAAACCAGAGTTTGGCCAGAGCAGTCAGCCAAGGGCCCTAAGTCCAGCTAAGCTTTGCTTAGCACAAGTTTTAAAGGACATGCAAAGTAAAGATGATTTAAAACTCTTGTTCTCTCAGAAAGCCGAGGGGTTATTGGCTCCTTACCATGTATTAGAGCACTTTCAGGCCAATTCTCATTTACATCAGCAGAAAAGGGCCCTCTGGCTGACTCCATGCACTGGCAGAGAATGGATGGTTGGTCCAGACACTCTTGCTGGCAGCTCTGAGGACAAAGCAGGAACAGATGCCACTTCCCTTTCCCACTGGAGAGAGGACTGCAGATCTGTCTCGTTGCTCTCAAAACTTTGGAAACAAAATCAGCATTGGAAATAAATTCCAGAAGCCATTAATCTGTCTCGCTTCTGACATGAAAGGATAAAATATAGTTCTGTTAAAAATAACGAAAAGCTGTGAGCAGTATATTTTCATTTTCCAAATTACTGAAAGAGCAGAACATGCATCCTTGTCTGTCAGACTGAGAAAATATTTTATTTTTCCTGTGAAGGAGACACAAACATAAGCAAGTGGCAGAGAGAATGCAGTTAGATGAACTGCAATGTGCTGCAGCCACAAAAAGACCCCAAAGATTGATGATGAGAAACCTTCAGCAGATTTTAATTTTTAAGTTTTTGTTTTCCTCGCTTGAGTTACTGTCATTACAGTACAAGGAGTTTACACAGCAGGGCCAAGAGGTCTGCACTGCACAAGCTTATGGAGGACAATAGTTGGGATGGTATTGTCATGGATAAGTGATTTAAATCCTTTAAAGAATTATCACCAAAGGTATTACTAGCAAAAGTGGTTTAATATCAATTTGTGAAAGTGCACTAACAAAGTTTGATGGCAAGGTTCACTTTATTATTTATTACATGGAAATAACAGACACAGGAAAATCAAGTTAGAATTGAGTTAGAATTATTATTAAACAGAAGCTGAAGATGCAAAAGGGTGAGACTTTCCTGTTGAGTCACAAGGTTCAGAGTGAAATCTTGTGCTTTTTAAACTCCTGATGGAGCTTAGGTACATCTTGAGCCCACCTCATTCTCAGACTTGGGCATGGTTTATGCCTAATGGAATTGTCTCTATGGATTTCTCTGGTGTGAAATCAGCTTGCTGTCAGTCACTCCCTGAGGACCTGCTGTGAGTAAGGGGTCACTGTCCTCAGCTAGGAAGGATCTCAGTCTCAGGACAGGAACATCAAACCCTGCTCAAGAGGAGACTCACCTGGCCTGCAGTCCAGTTGCAATTTAGAAAGAACTTGAATTGGATTAATGCAAAGATCTGTTATCAGTAGAAGGTCACTCTGCCTCAAGGAGCAACCTTGAGAGGTGTCCTTGAGAGCTCCAGGCAGATCCTCACCATGCAGCCACACTGCCTGGCAGAGACAAGGCTCACTTAGGCTGTCATATTTATGGAATAAAGTGCTTGTCCTGTAGTCAGATGGCACACAATGAGAAAAGTATGCATGAAACTCCTTGTACCCACAAATTTCTTTGTTCCTTGATAAATGAGTCTGGGAAAAACCACCCTCTATTCATCTGTTAATTGCATGATTGGTGTTCCCAGCTCATATGCATTGATGCTAACTGGGTCACTTTGTTCCTTTGCGTGTTTCCTGGAGGAGTTCTTGGCCCATCTGTGGCTCAGGCCTTTATCCCCTCTGGAGCCTGTACCAAATTCGGTTAAGGGGTGTGCATCCATCACAGGTGTGCAGTGGTGCACAAAGTCTTCTCTACAGATCCTGTGTCTTTTGTTTAAAGACCTTTCAGTATTTTTTTTTCTCAAGAGAAATTACACACTGTCATTTTTCTGACATGTAAATATTAGCATAGTGACTAAAAGAAGGCGACTTTCTCTTCTTGAATGCATCTGACTATAATAACAAAGGGTGAGAAAATGCAGGTTAAGGTGTCAAAAGTCCAGATTAGAAGAAGCCTCTTAAAGATAATTTTAGTCATGGAAGTTGTAGAGACATAAAATATACAGAAGCAGAGAATGGGAAAGCAAAGTGTAAGTAGATGAATTTATAAACAAATGAGTCATTGTCCCACTCCAAGCGGCAAGTGGCAGGCAGAGGGATTTAATGAAAAAAAGGAAGAGTGACGAGGAATAGGAAGGAAGGTCACACTTTACCACATCTAGCCTTGGATCCCTGCCACTGGCTGTGAGGCAACGTGTCCACAAGAAAGCGGCAGGAGATGGAGTGGGTGCTGTGGCCAAGAGTGGATTTCTTTAAGGCATAATCCTAAACTTGCATCTTCTGACTTTCAGAGGCGACCTCAACACAAAGTTTGGACGGCAGATGCTCCCTCTGTAGCAATTTCTATTTGCTCTTCAGCCTCAAGGAAGGACTGAACCCTCCTGGTATAGGGACCTCCCTAAGCTCCCAGAGCCTGCCCATGCTGTGGGCCCAGCACCACCTGAAACTCCTCCTCTAACCAAACCCAGCTCAGGTGCCCCTCTAAGCTCCCCTGGCCCCAGGGCTCCAGCAGGAGCTCAGGACCACTGTGCTCACCTGATCCTGGCTGCAGCAGGTGGGGTGTCCCAAGGGATAAAGCCCTGCAGAGGACATCCCTGCAGGGTCACTGCCTGCCTGGATGGTCAGTGGGGAGGGAGGACGTGGTCTGGTACAAGGTGTTCTCAGCAGGGACCATGTCTGAGAGGACACAGCTGTAGATTTGGTGCTGCCCCAGATGTTTGCAAGAATCCAGCCATGCCATGTATTATGTGGTGCTCACATGGTGTATGTCAGGATGTTCTGCAGGCTTGTGCAGCACCAGAAGGAACAGTGAGCTGCTTTTCTGCCCATCTTCTTCCTTTGCACATTGTGTTTCCCATCTTGTCTTCACTAATCCTTATGCCAAAAACAAGGGAACCCTGCCGGGAGGTGATTGCATTATGTTTTTCTTTTTCTTCTTGAGTGTGTGCCATGCTGTGAAGAGAAGAGTGGCTCAGCATACCTGCCTACAAGGGATAAAATCAACATTTCTGACATTCTCCTTCTGGCTCCCTCCATACACAAATTGTCTCCTGAAAGAGAAGTAAATATTCTTTTTTTTTTAGTAGGACAATGAACACTGGTCTTTCAGTATATCATTCATATTAAAATATTTACATATAAATATAATCCAGAAAGGCATCTAGAGTCATGGTTTCCTAAAAATAGCAAGAGAAATTATGATCTAATTTAATTTCCTGCAAAGCAGTAGCTGCAGCATTTCTCCCTGTGATTCCTGCTTTGATTTTTGATGACTTCACACAAAGAAAATTCAGGCTTGAAGGTGCAAATGTTTCTTCCAAGCTTTAGTTGCTTGGTGGAGTTTTCTCCTTTCTTCTTCCTCTGCTGTGCTCCCCTCCACTGCTCTTGGCTGAAAAGCATGAGAGAAGCAAAGGAAGAAGCTCTGTGTTCTCTGTTCTCTGACCCAAACAGCCCCCAAACTGGAGGACATGGAAATGCCTTTGTTATGCAATTAATACAAATAAACAAAACTCTTCCAAATCCTTTATTGAGCAAGGAGAGTGTTGCAATCCTATGTGAAGGAAAGGGGATAAATATATTTAGCAAACTATTAAAGTGGAAGGATGGAAAGAGACTAATTTCTATAAAGAGAATTGGGAATGTCCTTTATGCTGTAGCAAATCAGCCTGTAAGCAGGAAAAGGAGTCAGGTTGTGATTTACTGACAGCTCTCAGTGCTCATGGTGGGCTCCTGCACAGGTGTGGTTGTGGTGGGACACAGAATCATGGAATGTTGGGAGCTGGAACTGACCTTAAAGTCCAGCTAACGCCAAAGCCCCTGCCATGGGCAGGGACCCCTCTCCCTAGACCAGGTTGCTCGAGGCCTTATCCAACCTGGCTTTGAACACTCCCAGGGATGGGACAATGAGTCATGGCATGGACCAGCCAGTAGCAACCATTCCAGGAGCCCAAGGGCCAGAAACCTGGCTGGAGGGGTGTGGATGTCAGAGCTTTCAGGGACCCAAAAGGCTGTTGTGAGGCAGGAGGCAACAATCTCTCCCTCACATCCTGCAGTGATAAGGCAGGAAGGACAGGGTGTAAGGCACAGCAGTTTCCTGCAGCCTTAGAGGATTCTGCAGCTGATTATCTTCTCTGGGAGTTCAGGGCTAAAATATCAGTCCAAGAAGAAAGAACAAATGATGCAATTGTCTGGAGCGTTTTATGGGGTGTCTTTACAGCCAGCTCCTGGTTCTCCAGGGCAAGGAACGAAGTGGAGATGAAAAAGAATGAAGGCAAAACCCTGAGCAGAGAAGAGGCAGTGTCTGTCTGTGAAGGAAAGTGGCTCCCAGCTGAGCAGGGATGTGGGGCCAGGGAGTCCCTGTCATGGTGTGCATGGTGCCCCATCCACTGGTGCCTGGCTGGCACTGCTGGTCAGGCTGCCTGTTTCAACACCCTTGGCCTGGCTTGTCCAGCCCTGAATAAGGAAGAGCTAGTGGCTGACAGAGGAGCCCTCAGCACTCTCTTTCCTGGTGCCATCTCAAACAGGAGTGTCAAACTAAGCAGCCCACCGTAAAGAACCAAGATTTGATAAATACAGGCATCAAAACTCATGGCACATCTCCTGCCAGGCTGAGGTCTGGTGGGCAAACATGCTGCTTTGAAATTAGTGGATTCATTTCATTGGGGTGTAACAAAGTGGACTGCATCTAAAGGCTGGATTTTGAGGTTTTCTTTTAATTCATGAGAGCCTATTAACATAGCTTGTGGTTTGACCACATCTCTGATTTACACTGGTATAAAGCCAAGCATGATGTCAGGTTGTTGTTGCAAACAGGAAAGTCAGAGGGACTGTAACTTTCAGGTAGAGAGCTCTTTAGTAGCTGAACAGTTAAAGATTATGTTCACTGTGTTTTCCTGCCTTGCAATTTCCTCATTCATAATGTATGAGTGAGATCATTAAAAGCAACATATTGGCTGATACCATCACAGCTGCTACCTAACTTTAACACTTCATAGCGAGGAATAACATTTCTCTTATGTGTGTCTTTGGAAAGGGAAAAAAAGAGTTGTAGCTGTAAGAACAGGGTAAAATGTTTAACCTCATAGAAAAATCTTCACATGTTGGGCAATTGCACATTTGCTGGGAATGTTTTTTAAATGAATAAAAAATATTAATCTCTTTTTATGAAGCCTTTTCACCTTTTGCATCTATCGCAATATGGCAACATATTTTTCCTCTGCACAAAATCAATATTACATTAACTTCCCTAATAAAAAAGCATTAACTCCTACAATGAACAGAAAACTTCATCTCTAGCTTGGGAATTTTGAATTCTACAATACTTGACTGTTTAGAAACATAATGATGATTATATTATGCCAAGGATGGGATGTGTCAGTCATATCAAACAGAGAGAAAGATGTCTTAGGGCTTCCAGGCATAAGCTCTGTGGTTGGTGTTTCATTTGTAGGCTGCCCAGGGTGCAGACTGGTTAAATACATTAAATAAAAGTGCATTTAGGTTGACAGACAGTAACTCTTTTAGCTGAAGAAAGGCACTGTCCATTTTTCATGGATAATCTGGATCTTTACAAACTTTGGGCCTACATTTTTACTTTTTACTTTTGAGGGAGAGGAATAAAAAGTATCTGCTCTATAAAGCTGGCTTTTAATTTCCAAATATCCTATTTCATATTCCAACCTGAGACAGATGCTTATTATTTATAAATCATGCATCACCTCTAATAGCTCCGTTCCATCACAAATCCAAGAGTTTTGGGGAAGGGGGAGAAGAAGAAGAAGGCCAAGTCCAAACCATCATGAAAAATGAATTAGCTGCCTTTGCAAGAGAGGGCATTCCCTCTGGGTGTGTAGCAACAACTCTGAACTAATCCCAGATGGTTGGTCTCACTCTGAACCACCTCAAGTCTGAATTTGCACATCTATGCCCCGGCTGAGGTGCTGCTCTCCCTCCCCTCACCCAGGCTTTGCACCATTCCAACACCAGTGGCTTCCACTGGTGCACGTGGAGAACGGGGCCCCACGGGTTCATTAGTTTTAAACTTTGAGTCAAATAGCTAAAGCTGAGATGAAAGACTTTCTTTCTGCTGCAAATTCATAATTCATTTTAAGTGTGGTACATGAAGCAGAGGCAATAAAATGGTCCTTTCTGAAGATCTTAGTTCAGGGTTTTAATTATGTCTCAGAGGAATAAATGCAGGAGGGTTGCCTTCCTCCCTCCCACCCCCCTTCTTCCTCTGATAACAGCTTGGTTTTTACTACCATCACTTATGTCTTTTATGATTTCCAGCCTCTGACAGAAGTGCTCCACTACCCTTTCCTGTTCAATAATGAATGGACACATTTGAAGCTGCACATATTTGCACTTATGAGCTCACCCAGGCAAAAGATATAAGAAACGTGACTTATCTAAACACCAAAAGCAGCCAAGGGATCAAGTAAATCACACAGCTTCCATTGCTGTTCCTTTGCTATTCCTTTTCCCTGCCTCCTTGATACTGTACCTACGAGAAAGAAGGTGACAGTCTTGCATCACATTTTCTGCTATTTCTCCCCAAACTGCTGCAAGAAAGATCTCAGGGAAGTTACATCAGGTGTGCCCAGTGAATCTGGTTGCATCTCAGCTTCTCACCTTCTACAGCCAGTGGAGAGCAGCTGCCATTTTTGGCAGGCAGTTTATTTGATTGTAGGGAAGGTGCCCAGAACAGGCCAGCTGAAGCTCTGTCCCTGGTAGTGCCTTTTTCTCTCCAGGGAGCTGTGGCCACACTACAGGTGAGTGAGGAGAAGGTCTCTAAAGGGGACACACAAGTGCATCTGAGGACAGAAGACAGTGCTTGTGAGCTTGGCCAGAGCCTCAAAAGGAAATCAAAAGGACACCCAATCTTGAATTTCCTTGTCAAGGCTGATGAGGGTGTGGAAGAATTACTCTTTGAGTAACCACTGAAGCCAAAGTTTAGTTTAGCAGGTAACAAGGAGTAGGCATGGAAAGTAGTTGGAAGGGTGCACTTACAGTTCCTCTTTGGCGTCACTGGAAAGCTGCAAAATGACCCTGTGCAATCTCTGGAGCAGGACAGGCTCTCCCTGTCGTTAAAGCCAGGCTTATGCCAGAGGGAGCATTTTCCAAAAGCTGTCATAACTTTGGGTGCTCTTAAAATTCTCACTATTCCCTAGCGTCATTAAAAGACCAAATCAGTGAAAAATCAGGCATCCACCTGAGGGCTTCTTCCATTCAAAACACAAAATTCGCTCTTTTCTTGTAAAAGACAACCAAGAAAAACACTTTTTCCTTTCACTGCTGTCTACACTTTTATCTAATAGTCTTAAAGGATGCACCTGCAAAGCAGGAGAATCAGAAGCAATTCTGCTTTTCACCTGAGGTGAGCCAAGCACCTCTATTCTACCTCACAGGCAGGAACCCAAAAACCCAGAACCTGAATGTGAGGAAGTGCTGGCTGTCAGCTGAGACACTCTTCTGTAAGTCAGGGGTGCTGGTGTGTACCTGCTTAGGCAGAAGAAGGAATTAAGTGGAGATCCCTCACCTAGAGAGTGGATTAACCACTAGCCTACACCAGGAAGGGAGCAGAAAACATTGGGAGCTCAGGATGGCCATGTGTGCCAGGTGTGCCCAGCAAATGTTCCCCAGCCCTGAGGGGGTCTGAGGCAAAAAATGGGTTTGAATCCACATGGGCCTTTGGCACACAAGAGACACCACGCTGATGAGCTCAGAAAACATCTTTCCTGAAGGACCTTTTTTCATGGCATTCAGCCAGTTTAAAGTTTTACAAGAGGGACACCTTTGGGGTTGGTTGCCACCAGGGGTACTGCAGGGGGCCAGACGTGTTTGGGCAGAGCCACAGGAGTTCTTTCTGTGCTTCATCTCCATCACTATGCTTCATCCCCATCCAGCCCCATGTCTGGCTTTCATTCCCAATCCTGGAGGTGACTTGCTCCTTAGAGAAAGAGGAAGAATTTAGCACTGTAGGATATGTAAGAGCTGCTGCCACAAATGCTCTCAGAAATAAACCCAGCCATTGGGAGTGTAATGCTCATTATTCACATGCCATGTGGCTTTAGGTTTGTAAAGTGAAAGCTTTAGAAATAGCTTTTGTTCAATCAAAAAAGAAAATAAATTATATCCACTAGAAAAGAACAATGAAATATTCTGCCTCTGAACTGCCTTTTGAATTCCAAATTTTCTTTGGAAAGGAATCCTTTACAGCCAAGGCTGAAATCCTCCAAAACTGGGAACAACTGGCAAAATGCACATGTAGTTTCTGTAGTGCCAGTGGGCACTGCTGCAAAAAACCACGGCTGGTATTCATGCACAAGTCCTCCTTTTTCTCTTCCCTCACTCAGGCAAACATCAGGAGAGCTTGAAATGTAAAACACATTCCTATGTGACGATGAAAGAAAAATCACTTAGAAGAAGACAAGGAGAAATTGAAGTTACTCACTCAAACAGGTCAGGCTGACAAATTGCTTCTGCTGTCTCCATTCATCCACATAATGGCTCCCCCATTCCCTGGCCAGTTATAGAAGAATAATTATCTCTTTCAGATCAGCTGCCTTGGCTTCATCATAAATCATTTCTTTCCTCCCTTCTTGCACTACCACTGCCTCCTTCCCATTTTTATCAACATTTCTTTCCCACAAGCCTTTCAAAGTCCAGCTTTTGATTGACTAAATGCACCTGAAGACCAAAAACCTCCCGTGAACTCACCATTTCTGTTGCTCATCTCAAAATCCTTCTTTTCCAGCCACGTGCATGCCTGTGATGAGTTGATAGAGCTCAAATGAGAACAAGCTGGTCATGTGACATAAAGGATAACATGAGATGAGTAAAATTGAGCTATGCCTGAACCTGCAAGGGGAACTTTTGGTCTTTTCAAAGCTCCACACAAACCTCACACTGCTAATAAGGCCATGGCCCTTTGAACAAAGCATTTATGTTTATGTGTGAGCCCATTAAAAATGCAGAAATCCCTGCAGCATGAAGCGCGTGGGAACAGCCACACCTGAGGAATCATCATGCAAGTTTAAGTTCATTGCTGGATGTTGGCAGGGCCATCTAGTTTGGGATGGACTTGCCCAAAATGGGCTGAACCCTATTAATTAGTGGGGCAGGAAATTAAGCCTATTCCTTCCTCCTGAGACGGATTCTGTGTCAGAGCCAAAAACAGCTCTCTGCTTCTCTTCGTATCTTGGCTCCCCTTGGCACTACTCAGTCCCACACCCTGCACCACCCAGACAATCCTCTGCTTCTGCCATCCCAAAGTGTTCAGTGCTGGCAGAGATGCTTTGACCTTCTCCTTCTGGCTGCTTTAATTTACCCAGCTGACTGACACCTTCCCACTCTCAGTGCTCACCTCTCAGTCCCATTAGCCTCAGACCTTCAGCAGCCAAATCATGGCTCTGCTGGAGTCAATGACAAAAATCACACACTCCCAGAAAGCCCCAGTTTCACTGGAGCTGTTATCAGAGCAAATAGCCAGAGGGCTGATGCCCCAGTGATGGACATAGTGACTTCGTGCTGAAATGCCTTTTTGTGCACAGCCCATTGGCTTCGTATGATTCCATAATAAAAGCTCTTATCCATTTTTCTGTCTACTATTGTGTGAGGTTTTCTAGTATTATTACAGTATCTTGGCTACTTTAAAGTTTCAAAAGGCCTTTTTAATACGTTAAATGAGCTAGTCAAAATTCTGTAATTTGCTGACAAGAAACAAGAGGAAAAATATCCAGAGCAGCCACTGTGGATTTCCCTTCTTTTCTCTTTTTGCCTCATTCAGGTACATGTGGTAAAGCCTCCCTGCCCGACAAACCTGGATAGAGCAAGAACTCTTAAGGTCCTGGTGAAAATAATGCTGGATATTGTCAGCAGAAAACTCTAACAGTCATTTAAAAACCAAAAGGCCAAATGGCCCAGTGACATGCTTTTATCTTCTTTTATTTACACATTCTGGTTCTCAAAAATGTAATAAAACAAGCTTGACACCCTACCTGGGCAATAAAAATAAGCTCCTACTACTTATTATGAGTTATGAGTGCCTGAAAATAAATTAATTCAGACATGTATTACCCTTTACAGTGACAGCAGTCCATAGACAGTGGGGTGAAGTTTTTTCCCCAAGGCCAGGTGCTGCAACCCTTAATGTGTGAGTTTTGGAGATTTCTGTGTTTTTTGAAGGTCCTGATGCAAAGCCTCTTGTTTATAGTGTGCATGGCCCTGGTTAACAGTAAAACACTGCTTACAGAGGCACAGCTGGCAGCCTCCAGAAGGGCTTTGAGCAGAAGAGAGAAGGAAACAAGCACTTCAGATCAGAGCTGATGGATGGTGCCAAATCCATTTGCAGCACCTTGGCTTGCTTTTCTCTCTCTGATTTGACACAGCCTCTTTCCACGGGGTGTGCTGGGGGCAGAGGGGCTGAACCAGCACCAGGCTGCAAACAAATGCTGCTCACCCATTTCCTTGGGGAGAGGGATTCACGTGGAATTTGGGAAGAAGTAGAGAGGTAAGAGTTTAACAACCCCTGTGATAAGCTCCTCGACATTGTATTCAGGTTTCTGATGTGTATATTTCATGCTAACTCCTTCCTTCCTTCCTTCTTTCCCCAGTCCCTGTCTTGCTTAATTAGATGTCCCCAGTGAGAACAACAGGTAGATTGATTGTGCTTGCAGCTAAGGCAGGAGTAATTACATTATTCCTTTTCCTTGTCACCTGAACATATATTCTAGCCAATAAGTCATACAACGAGAGATACATCATGAAGGATATTTCCATTTTCCTTCCCTCCATTGCCTCTCTCTGTTGCATCATGAAGAGCACAAGCAGCTCTACTGCTGCCTTCAGACACAGCACAGCTCGGGTACTTCTCCCATCTCCCTGGATTTTCTGAGAGAGTAGATTTCTCCAATTTTATATTTCAGCTACCTGTGAGGAGGGGGATAGTAGCTCTACTCCTCAGTGTGGCTGGAGAGCATGAAGCTCCTGCTCGTCTTTCTGCCCACCTCACACACTTCTCATGGCAGCTGCCAATTCTTCAGACATCCCTGTGTTTTTCCTTGTAAGGGACATGCCAAGTGCCAGTGTGACTGTCTGGCTCCAGGAGCTTTCCAGGTGATGTGTTCAGACCCCAAGGCCACCATGGATCGTGCAAAGTGAATGCTGGGCTGGCCAGGGCCTCATGGCAAACAGGCCCAGGCCTTTCCTTCCTGGGAGGGATCAGGCCTTTCAGCTCTGGAAAGCCAGGCTTTAGTGAACATAAACTAAATGCTTGGTTTCTGAAATAGAGAAATGGCACAGACACTCAGTAAGGCAGAGCAGAAATAAAAAGGATTTATAGCCCCATCTCTCTCTCTGCTCACTGCATCCCTCCTCCCAGGCTTGCACTCACCAAGTCCCTCTGGCCCCTAGGAAGTGCTTTCCCTTGCATCCTTTGACCCTGTTGCTGCAGAAAACATGAAACTTGCTACAATGATCTTAGAGCCTTTAGTTGTTCAGGAACACAGCTCTGCTCCTGGCTGCTGTCTCCATTTGGAGAGCTGAGATGCACAGCAGTCCTGTGGGAGACATGCACAGCTCAGGGCAAATTGTTGGGGCCCTGGCACTACTTCCAGCAAAAAATGCCCATCTCCATCAACTCTATGTAGGGATTTAGGCCTCCAGATTGAGGCAGTCTGAATTAAAATTCAAATTTGTGCCAAAAGCAGAGGAGAAACATCCAAAAAGTGGAGCAAACACTGTAGTTTCACATCTGGGGTTGGTTCTGCCTCTTTTGCACAAAGCCAGTGGGTGAAACAACACAAAACAGTCCACAGCAGTGGGTAAATTTGGTTGTAGGGCAAATTCATTACTCAAGAGGAGCACAGCCAATTACAGATGAAGAAATTGTATGGCTAAGGAGATGTTAATTAGGGTACAGCCAAAAATTTGGTGTTTGGATTTTGTGCGTCCTTTAAAAACGTCTCACAGAGTGGCCCTGAATGGAAAATTAGACAGAAATTGCCATACTCATAGGTAGGGACAGGTCTCTGACCCCAGGAGATGCTTTCCTGCTCCTTGGCTAAGGTCCTAACTGTGTCAGGGAATGGCTCTCAAACCTTTGCAACTCTTTCTGTATGAATTCCTGATGCCACAGACTCTGATTTTGTAGTTTATCTGCAAGGAAGAGATGTAACGTCCACTGCATTTTTATTAGAAAATTGTCAGTTCCAATTTTTAGCAGCAATATTGAGATCTAACCTGCAGCTTTTAAAATGCTTGAATGGGGAAGGGTTGAGGAACATAAAGCTGCAGCACAAGGCCACATCAGAATATTTGCAATTCTTATTGTGTCTGAGGAACAAGGGTACAGCTTTGGATATGTGAAAGAGGTGATCTACAACTTGAACCAAGTAGCCATGCTTGGAGATAAAAGACTGATCCAATAAGAGATAAAGAAATAAATCTGTCTAATCCAAAACGATAACAAAAACCAACTGATTTTGTTTATCAAGGTTTGCTAACCAATTTCACCCCATGACCTACAAAACAAAGCTCATATTTAAAATCCAATTCTCCGCTCTGCTGCAAAAGAACAATTAGGAAATAACTCTGCAATAGCATTGGATGTACCAGACTGAGACACATGCTCTTAATCACAGATAACAACAATATTTATGGGAGGGTGGGGTGTTGATATAAATTGCCCTACAGAAAAAAACATAACCAAAAAAACCCATTCTGCTTAGAGAGTTAGTGAGAGGGAAGTATAAATAGGATTTGAAAGAAAACCACCAGCAGTTTAGCTAATGCTTTTGTACAAAGAATGAACCAGAGCCAAGCCAGACACATTTGTGAAAAGTAGGCCATGTGGAATTAGACACAGTGCTGATAAAACTGCAGAAATGTCTACCAGCTGCAAGAGAGACTGGGTGGTGTGCAAGATGCTGGATCTTCACACGGTAAGACTGCAGATAAAGTGGCCTTCCTACTTGCAGCTGGAGATGGAAAGAAAATACATTCTTATTCCCCTTGTACATGTGAAGAGCCAATGGGTGAAGAAGTGATGGCTGTTTCTTTAAATAGGTTGAAGCCTCTTCTCTGAATCTTAGAAAATAGTATAGCTCAAGCCCATGCTTTTAATTACTTTTCTCTTCAAAGTACAGCTCCAGTTAGCACAGCACAAACCATGACAGAGCTCAGGGGGTGTTTGGACAATGTTCTCAGACACACAGTGTGATTCTTTGGGTGTCTTGTGCAAGGCCAGGAGTAGGACTTCGATGATCCTTGTGAGTCCTTTCCAGTTCAGGATTTTCTGTGATTCTATGGGATGTCTCCCAGTTTGGAGACCTGAACTGTGGCTGGGCAAGGCTGGGAGAGGCTCTCTGGGGCAGGCTGGACCATGCCAGGAACCGAGTGAGAGGATGTTGTTTGAAGTGCCCCATCATTGTCATCTTGGTGCACGCAGCTCCTTCATCAGTTTTTGAAACATCTTACAACAGACTAAGCCCCAAATCTACAGCCAGCAGGAGGCTGCTGATATTCCTCAACAGACACGCATTCTGCTGCCTTTATAAAGGAAAAAAAGATAAAACATAGCATTTTGCCTGGAGCAAGAGTACAGATTTTGGTGTCTGGCCCATAACTGTCAGCAAAGGGAGGATGTTAAACTGAGCTCTGCTCCCCTGCTCCCACCCAGCCTGGGTGAGGGCGCTTACATGTTTCACCATGCCACTTTCATATTTTATTTAACTGAGAAGCCCATAAAGTCTCTTTAAATAGAAACAATTACTTGAATAATTTATCCAAGAGTAATTTCCGTTTTGTTCCTGAGCCTGCCGAAGCCGGCGTTGCCCGCTGCTGGGAGCTGGCACAGCGCACGTGCTGCAGGGTACCAGGAAGCTCAGAAGGCACACAAACCCCCACGTGCCCATGCCAAGCCTGTTCCTGGGCTCCTTCCAGAGCCTGAAGTCTCCCTGACCTTGGGAGCAAACCCTTGCAAGGTTTGCTGCAGGCTCACAGGGGTCTGAGGGGTGCCCTGGGTGCATCTCTCAGGAGCACAGGGATGGGGAGGCTCCCCCTGGCTCAGCGCCCAGCCAGCAGCTGCACCGACCTTCCAAGCACCAGAGAACAGCTGGGAACCAGGGAGGGCATGGAGGGATGGATGGATGGGGAACTGCTCTTTTCAGGGGCAGTCAGAGCTTGGATGGAATCAGCCAGGCCCAGGTGTGCAGCCGGGGTAGCTAAAGCTGATCGTGGGCAAGGCTGTGTTTATCAGTGTAACAGCCCCGCTGTAGGAACCAATTAGCCAGCGCTTTCAAATTGCTGTGATAACATACAGTGGAAAAACAATTAACCACGGAAGTCAAATTTGCCAATTCTGGGCCCTCAGTCCTGTGCCTCTTCCTTGAACAAATAGAGCTTTTAGTGTCATGTTAATTCTGCACAGCTTGTTGGGGTTATAAAGTAGTCACTGTGTGCTGTCTGGCAGAAAAAAAAAAAAAAAAAGAGACTAATGAAGAGGAATTTTTATTGCTGTGTCATGGTTTGTGCTGAAACCTGACACTGTTACCAAAGAACAGCTTTTCTAGGTATTTTCTTCAATCAGATGAAGAATGTAAACATTCTTTTAGCATTGGCTCCAGCTGAAAAATTTATCTGTGCTAATTGGACCTGAATCTTCATTTTAGCTGTGAAAATAAGACACTCTTAAGACACATAGATATTTTACTTCAGGATAGAATGTACAGTATTCGCCCTCTCATAATTTATCTTGCTAAAGGCCAAAAAAATGCAGATTTGTTTAGGTCTTGAAGAACTGTGCATAATCCAGAATGCTCCAAGGAATAGATACACAGCATTACTTCAGTCCCATTTGTGATCTTGAATAGATAGATCTTCCTTTTGCATTTCTTCTGACTTAGAAGTCAAAGAAAGGGCTTATTTTCAGCTAATTAGACTCCCAGAGATTGCCTCAACTCTTCAAGAACTACTAACACATTTTTTTTACATCTTTCTTCTTCAATCACATAGAAAGCCTTTGTGCCACACTTGTTTTTTCTCTTGTGAAGTGATTATTGAAACATCTAATGAATTTGCTCCTTTGCTTGTTGAAAAATCTTTTGTAAGTTTATGATAAACAGGCTTGTAAATTAAACAGATGATCAGATATCTGCATTCCAGAAGGTGAGTGGCAAAGTGTTTTCCCAAATGGCTTGATCACTGTGAGAACAAAAATCTTTGTTTTTGGTGTATCTTGAAAAGACTTAGTGTTTTCCCAGTGTCCTGCACCAAAAAACCTCTGTGTGCTCCTTGGTAAAAGTTCTTGCTAACATTTTGGGGATGGGAGAAGGGCTGGCAAGGTGGAAACCTGGACTCTCAGACAGTACTATAGAACTTGCTATTACAGCACTGCACAAATAGGACCAGGGTACCCTCAGGGTGGGCTGTGCTTGTGGCATCACATCACTGATTCTGAGAGCACACACAGCAAAGGTGAATGACAGATGTCACCTTTTGAAAGGTGCTTAGGCCTTGTAACACCTCACACTGCTTAAATTTTATATAATTTATAGCTTCATCCGGTTTCAGGACCATTTTGCAAAATATACTTTGGAAGTAGCTACATTCATTTCTAAGGGTCTTAAATCTCTTTCAAACCCTGGTCCCTAAGGGCCTGCACCCTTCAGGCTGCTGAGGGATGATGTCTTGGGTCTGCCACTGTTGATGTCCCTGCTTATGGTTTTTAAAGATGAGCTTTAGCAGATGAAGTTGCAGCCACCTGAGGTATTGCCAGCTTCTGCCCCTTGCTTCCCCCAGCTGCTGGCTAAACTGGCCCAAAGCTGGATGGGAGGTTGAGTTGTGGATCCTCTGTTTGGGGCTTCATCAGCACTACAATCTCCATCACCCCTGCCTGAGACACAGAGCCCTGGCAGAGAAGGGAGGCAGATGCTGGGAGTGAGGGGATCTGCCTCTGCCAAAACCATCAGGACTCATCTGCAAGAACATGGTGTCATTTTGTCATTGCAGGGCTCGGCACAGCGATGCTCAAACACTGCTGCAGCTCTGGGCTGTGAGAGACACGCCTGAGCTCATGCAGGGGAAAGACAAACCTTCTGACTCCCAGCCCAGTGCTCCATCCAAAGCCTGGCTTTGTTTTGTGCTCAAAAGCACAGCTATTTGTATTCAGTGAAATAAATTGCATTATACATGTCTCTTTTTAAAAAAGAACATCAGAACTCCTATTCATAAGCATATGATTGCCCTTTTATTCTTCCATCTGTATTTCTTTCTCCCTGAGTTTGTCCTTAACACTTTAAAATGAATAGCAAGATCCCATTTCATTAAGATGGTAGCAAAGGTAACTAATGGAACAGTCTGGCCAAACAAGGGCTGTGGAGAACATCCAGAACATTCAGGACATTAACATTGTCAACACAGAAGTATAAGACAGGATGGGAGCCAGATGGGTCAGGTTTCTCACTTGTTCTTGGTTTGAAAATGCTTGAAGGTGGAGCTTTTACATAGGTTGGAGGGAGGCATAGTAGAGCAATGTGTCTCTGTGGTGAGCTAAACCTGCCAGGAGGCTCCTCCTGCCACCACTGCAAGTCTCTCCCAGCATCTATTTTCACACCACCTGAGCTGCATCATTCTGGTTTCCTGGTCTTGTGCTGCTTCAGCTGAAGTGCAAGAGCCTTCAGGGCCACTCCAGATCATTCAGTTTTGCTTGTCTGTGTTTGCTGCACAAAGAGTTGTAGCTCTGCTCCTACTTTCTTTCCTCTGCAGTGTTTATACAGAAGATTCCCAGTAGCAATAATCTCCAACTTTTTATAGGTTCTGCCATGCACAGGGTGATTCAGTCTGCAGCTTCCCTGTAATTTTGCTCAGATAAAGAAAACCCACAGCAGTTCTGGAGCAGTTCACCTCTCCACTGCAACCTCCTCTCCTTGATCCAGGTGCAGTCAAGCTCCAACAGCAAGTATGACATTAAGCACAATAAGCACCTCTTTGGTGTCTAAACATGCTTAGTTCCTCTGTCTGGCAAAGGCCAAAAGGAGACCCAAAGTGGCACTAAGCAGCTTGTCAGGCTGCATGTAAAAGCTCTGGGGGCTGCTGCTCGTGCTGGCATGTATGGATACTCATGTCTTTTGTCAAAGCACACGGGTGAAGGGTTGCTGTTTCACTAAGGCATAGCTGCACTGTCTGCATGTCACGTGTGGCAGCAGGCTATTCTGGATCCCTTTTTCTCTGTTTCCCATCCAGGCCTGGTATCCATCATTTTCTGGGCACTGCTTTCAGGCTGGCTCAGTGGGAAAATCGGGATGAGCAGGAAGAGATAGTTGTAATCTGGCCCATGGTCAGTCTCCTCTCTCAAAGGTGGTTTAGTCCCACCAAACAAATAATACCTTAAATACCTAGTTCTACCAGAAAGTACTATCCCAGGCCAGATTTTTTCTTTGTCACATCCAAAATGAGATGATGGTGATGAGCTCCATGACACCAGTCACATTCTGCCCTTACAGCAATGCTGCATCCCCTGAGGCAAGCCAGGTGAATGCATTTCAGAGACTTGTGCACCATTTCTGGATTAGGAACCAACATTTTCTCTAAATATAACCTAAAGAGGGAAGCAAAGAAAGCCCTAAATGTGCAATACAGATGCCAACAACATCTCTTTGAGCATGAGGAACAAGGAGCTTGAGGGAGTGCCATTACTGCCCGTGGAGCTCTCCAAGCTGATGTAGTCTTCTCTCTCCATGCTGCCTGGGCACAAAATCCATGTGGAAAGGGAAAACCTTGAAGACTGCCACCACAGCCTTTTACTCACACTGGGCTTTGGCTGTCACTGTGCATAATAATGAATGAACAAAATTATAACTCACAGTAACAGTGTGTATTGATGGGAATGGTTTTTATTTTGGTCAACATTTCAGTGAGGTTCCTACCCTGTGGTGGGGTTGCAGGTCAGGGAGGGGTTGGGCTGATGCAGCAGAAGAAAGGAACATTGCTGGGCACTGATTGATGCCTTATTGTGCTGCAATACCAGAAGCTTCTCCTTGCAGAAATCAAATCTTAGATCTCTGTCTCTCAGGGTTTTATTTTGCTAGTACCTATGGGAACCAGCTGGGCTGGCTGCCTAGAGAAAAGACAAAGCAAGCTAGTCAGGAAGTTTGTGGTGATTTAAGCTAGATGCTGATTAGTGGTTCACATTTGTCTGAATAATAAGTACAGAGAATAGGAACCGTTTCCAGTGTATTTCTCTATTGCTTCTCAAGCAAAAAGGGAGCTGCTGTGTATAAGGTAAGGCTGAGAATTTTCCCACCGTGGCAGACCTGGTTTATTGCAAAGAAGAGAGCAATACTCTGGAGACAGAAAGATGTACAGTACTGTCAGGGTTAGAATTCCTGCACTGAGGACGTTTGTGCTGGTGAATTCATTTTGGGAGGGGGGGAAAAGGTAACTTTTTATTTGAAACATAAACAAGAAATATTCTCTCAGGGGCAAGTGACAGGCTGAAAAAATTTGGAACAAGACCCCATGGGCATGCTCCAGCAGTGGGATAGCTGCAAGAGTTTAACACTTAGAACCCTGCTCTGGCAAGACAGGGCTGGTGCTATTTGATCTCTAGATACAGCCCTACAGAACTGCTGCTGGCCTGGGTCAAGAGATGAGCAGCCTCTCATTACCTCTTTTCTTTGCTAGAATTCAGTCAATTATGGGCAAATTCTGAGAAAAAGTTATTTGCTGGGCTTTATTGTGAATCTTTTGAAATGTGCTGTCTTGTTTCAGTGAATGAAAGTACCACGATTTGACACCTGAAGCTTTATTTCCTGCTTTTAAAGCAGAATGGGTCATTTTTCAGCAGACAGAATCTTCTTCAAAAGACTATTGTACTGCAGGATTAAATACCCTGCCTCAGGAAACAGCATTAGAGACTCTGAACTTCTTAAATTACTTCATAAAATTTGGAGGTTAGGAAAAGAGAGACCTGTTGGTTTTCAGCCTGGCTTGAGGAAAAAAAAGCGTCTTTCTGTAACAGAATCAGAAAAGTTCTGGAGTCAGACTGAGGTTGGAGGACACTTCCCTTGCAGGCTGGTGCAATTTCTGGCAGAGTCAGGAGACATTTAACACTGAGGGGAGCAGAGCCACTGCCCTGGAAGGGAGGTTTCACCAAAGAGACTTTTGGGTCTGACCTGAAGCTTCTTTCTCTTAGTGGCCAGAGGCAGCCTGCTATTGAGGCTGGATATGCCACATTCAGCTGATCTAAAGAGCACCATGAGCTTTTTTGGAAGTCACGTTGACATTTGTTTCCAATCTCGTTTATAGAGCTGTATGATGCCCCTGTATATTTTCAGATGGCTCAAATAACCTCTAGCTTTCTTTTCACATCTGTGATTGCACTTCTTGATATCTTCTTTCCTTTCCAATGATGAGTTTGGACATATCATCTCCTGCATTTATTTCTCTACCTTCCCTTTTTCTTCCTCTCTGTCCTCACCACCAACTTCTGTCCTCTTTTCCTACATTTTCCCTGCTTTGGGATTTCTCACCAGAAGTCACTGATCATGCGAACAGGATATGTCCAAGCCTGGGATTTTGCTGCACAGTCAGAGCGGACTCTAAGTGTCTAAGAGAGATAAATCATAATGGAAAATAGCTGCAGTATTCTAGTTCTGTTCATACAGCTCTTAAAATAGAAAGAAAGGGCTCTTTGTAGGCTGCAGTTCAGATATTTGTCTGATGCCATGCTAGAAAGACATCTGACTCATGAGCCCAGTCGGATTTAGCTGCAGCGTTTAGAGATGCCACCATGCTGAACTGTCTGCTCTCCCCTTTGACCACTGCTTATTGTCCTTGTACCAGAAATAGAATGAAATGGATGTCCTCATCTTAACCTCCCCCTGCTTGTCACCATCCTCAGTATCAGCTCAGGACACTGGTGATGACAGGTTTGCTCTTCTCTGTGCCAGTTGAAGAAAACCTGCATTGTTTCTGCTGCAAGGTCTCTAACTCAGGCATGGGGGTGCAGAGGGCACTTGGGATTATGTGAGTTTGACTCCCACCTGCACAGAGTAGCCCATACAACAAAAATGTATGATTTACCAAGAGCTTTCTGGGCATTTTTTTTGCATCTCTGCAGTCAGCAGAGTACTGAGGGGAGCAAGTCCCCATAAAATACAGGTGCAAATCCACCTGGAGTCATCTGTGTGGAGGGAAATGCATTTTTAATGTGAATTGGACTTCAAGATGATGATTGAATTTTTTATTGCATCCCCACATGTGCAGCATTGTAGGTGTAGGAATCAAATGGCAAGATGCTGTTTGCAGCATGTGCAGACAGTGCATACATGAACAGGCTCATGGGGGTGGCATGAGCAGGGCTCTCAGCCCTGGCTAGGGGCAGATGAGGGGTGCATGACTCTGCATGGTCCTTCAGGCAGCTGTGTGTGGGGCAGGGTGTCTTCTTTTTCCAGTACTGTGAATCCAACAACTTCCTGCAGCACTGAATTCTCTCTGCAGTCAGCCTGACAGAGATAACAGAAACAGACATCAATTTGGGTCACAGAGAATAAATAATTCCAAGCTAGATGCAATTTAAGCTACATAAGAAATAAGGCTTCAGTCTGAATGTGAGTGAAAAAGTTTTTTAACTTGTCCAAGGTGGGCTGAGTAAGCTGATACCTGAACCCTGTCCATCTACCTCGAGCAGAGTCTGTGCTGGACACGAGCTCTGGTCAGTCTGTCTGGCCTGCAGATTCTCACTGAACTCACGGGGTTTGTCTCGAGCACAGGACTGGGACAAGCTGGTGTCACGCCCAGCACTGGGAAACACCATGCTTTGGAGCCTGGAAGGGGTGAGGAGCCTTTCCCCTGCCTGGATCAGTCTGTCCCTGTAACCGTGGGAGCTCAAAGGATGTGGGAGCTGGTGACCCGGTGCCTTGTGCAGCAAGAAGGGCAGTGAGGGGGTACCCAGCACATGTCAGCTGGCTGCAGATGAGCCATCTGCTGCTAATGACTTCCCCAGACTATTGCTGTGCTTTGTGTCTGAACTTCCAACCCAGAGGTGAAAGGCTCCTTCACTTAACGGGGCTATTAATTGTCCAAACCACCAGTCGGGTTCTTAAGTGGAATTAATGGGAAGCCAGAGCTGGAGTTTTAACTGCGAGGAGCCTCACAAAAAAGATTAATAAACAGTGGAGGAAAGGGCTTGGGAGGGCGTGAGATCTGGGCAGTTCATGCACCCAGGCTGTTGTCACAAACTCTGAAAAGCAGCTGGCCCAGGGCAGAAAGTACCACAGGGCCTCTGGTTTAGCCCAAGGTTTTTTGGCTCTTTTCTGAAGAGCAATCTTCAACAAAGGGGAACTTTTCAGTGTTTCAGTTCTGCCTTTCCACCCAAAGCCATTGCACAGCCTGGATTGCCTGTGCTGTGAGAATTCCACCAAGGTAACACAGCTAGGAATTTGACATGCTTCACCACAAGACTTGGATGTTCATCCTCAGGTTAAAAGCCACATTATTTATGGGAGAAAATATTCCAGTGCAGTTTCTGGGGTTACCTCCCTACAATTTATATCTCTTTGCCATTCATCAGACCCCTTCTTCTCTGTGCATAAGTAGGCTCCTTATTTACAGAATATGCAGTGTATGCTCCAAACAGCAGGAGGAGGGGGCTGAAATAGGGTTTACCAGTGACTTGCTCACTCTGCAGATGTTTTATATGACACTGATCTTTCCCATCCAGTGAAATATGCTCAAGTGAGCAGAAGATATCTGCTCACTAGGGACACTGCTTAGATGCTGAGCCTGCCAGAGATACATGCACACACCCAAGATGCTGTGACACTCAATGCAGCCAAATGTTTTAGAGGTGGGAAGGTGTTTGTTCAAATACTGCAGGATAATGGGGTCTTTTCAGCTCTTTGGGACTGTGGTGGTTATTTTCAGTGGATCTTTTTCTTACATTTTTGTTTAAGCACCAGAAGAAAGCTGTTTGAGTTGCCACCTAAGAGGAATAAATAGCATGAAGAGCCATTTCACTGAGGACCTGGTCAGCCCCACGTGTTTTGGATGCCTGCTGTGTTTTGGCTTTTGTGTTGCAAGTCTGTTTGCAAGACTCTTTGCAAGTCTGTTTTCTGTAGACTTGAATGGTCCACTGTGCTCTCCACCAGGACAGCCTTTGAGGGCGGGATTGATGGACACAGGCAGCTCCTGATAGCTGAAAGTTTTATCCAAAGCTTGTTGACCCAGGGGAAAGATCACACTGCTATCCCTCCAACTCAATGTGGACACAACCTCTTGTCCATCTTCACAGCTGATTATTTTTTAACCAGGGGCAGCAGCTACTATTAGTGATATTTTTGTGGTGCAGGATGTGCCTGACGTGCTGGGAAAACAGGGTTATTCAACACACAATCCTTATAGATTTTCAGCAGCTTTTCTCAGCATTAGCCAGGCTCATGCATCATTGATTTCTCAAGTGCTCTGGAAAGCATAACAGTAACATAACAGAAATAGTTTGTCCATCAGGCTCTCTCAGAGTGGCAGGGCCATTGTTTTCAGACCATTAGAGCTGGTAGGTGCTGTAGCTGTATTATAAGACCACAGAAGATTCACATCTCCACCAAAGTGTTTACATGGCTGCTACAGACAGGGCACAGCCATCTGTAGTGTTAGTGCAAGTGCTTTTCCATTCTTTGCATAAATTAGGAGAAACATATTATTTTGTTAACTGCTGCTTGTACAAGTTTCAGCAGAGGATTGCAGTTAAAAAAGATATATTTATTTTTTAATGCATATGAAGTAAAAAGTAAGGGTCGGGGCAAAAATTCAACCCCAGAGCTATTTTTCAGATTGCAGGGGGGAAACACAAAATTTTACCAGCAATGAAGAGAATCCCTGGAGTTAATTATAATGGCACTTTCCCATTGCTGGGGTGAAGCTCTGTGTGTCAGCACTTCTGCTCCTCCCAGGGCTCTGCAAATGGTACCATTGTAGGTGCCAAGACACACACAAAACCAAGATTCAAGGGGAAATCATTCTTAAAGTTGCAATTTTGGAATGAAATTAATACCAAAATGTTGACCACTTTAATGAAGTTTTCTCCTCAGTGGCATCCAAAAAGGTCTGCACTGGATAACATGTAGGTTAGCAAAATGCCATTAGCACATGACAGAGCGTGTTTTATTTGTTTATTAGTGGATGTCTCATGGATGTGATAAGACAGGGGCAACATTTCACATCTCTGGCCTTTGTCCAGCAAACCCCTGAAGGACATGCTTCACTTTAGGCATCTTAATCCTTCTTCGCTTTAAATGAATGAATCCAGTCATGTGCTTGACACAGACAGAGAAAAGGGAGAGCATGGAAGTTGGTGTCACAGGCTTAGGGAAAAGTGATGGCAACCTGTAGCTGGAAAAGAGTGCCCAGTATCCATATATATGCATAAGTTTTATGTGTATCAACTATATGCATAATAAATATTTTGTTTAAACTGACTGGACCATTTTCTCTTTACAACATCCTCCATTTCTGGGATTAAACAATTCTGTGCATCAGAACTGGACACTTCATTGGTTTATTTCTCCCCACTTGCTTAAACAAGAACAAGATAAGCACAGAAAAAATCTGCTTAAAGGCTTTGGAAACTCCATTTATTCATTCTGTATTTGAAGTCATCAGGTAGGAGATACGACTAGGCACAGCTGTTGCTTTATGGTTTGCATGATATGCACTTCTTTTAACTGGCTAATTCCTCACCTCTCTGCACTGCAGTAATCAAGGTGAAGAAAGTTTTAAGAGGTTGGACCCAGTTCCACTGGTTTGAGAGCCACCACAGGCTTTCTTGGTCCAGTTATTGTGACTGATGTGTTTAGGGGCAGATATTTGGATTTGGAGATAACTGGCATGTTTTCCAGCTCCACAGTCATCCTCTCCATCTGTTTGCGTTGTTGTTACCTGCTAAGCTTCCTCCCCAGCTTTGCTGGACCCAATCCACAGCACAGTGAGGAACAAGCAGGTGATGCTGAGCCATGCCTACCCCCACCTCCTGAGGTGGGCACAAAACTCAGGGGAAATGTTACCAGAACTGGCTTATCCCAGATCATATGCTGGAAGTTGGATAGCTGGTCCAGTTTCCACCCATTTGTGCTGCTAATAAGGCACAGAGAACAAACAAAGCTGCCCAAAATGAAGCTGTCAGAAACTCCCCACAACAACAGGAGCTTTCTTAGGTGACAACAAGCTGGCACAGGCACCTTTCTGCCAGCCTATAAAATTCAGCATAATGAGCAAGCCAGGGAGAGGATGAGGCTGGCTGTGTGGCACGCTGGCACATCCTTGGCAGCAGCAGCAGCAGTTGGAGGCAGGAAAATGAATCCATTGTCCCATTAGAGGCACTTGACTTCTGGCTCGTGTCCCTGTGGAGCCCTTTGTGGTCACGGCAGCGTGCAGACATCCAGGGCAGCATCCAGCCCTGCTCTAAATCACTTTCTGACAGGACACTGCCGTTCCCAGGACTAACAGGTGATGAAAGCAGGATGGTGTGAATCCCCCTGTTTACACCCCCCTTAATCCATTCGAGCTTTTGCAGATTTGTGTTGTGCCTGTTCGCCCTGCACTCTGCTGAGCTAAGAGGGACCTCAAAGCAAACCAAACCAAACCCAAACCCTTTTATTTAGATCACCCTACCCCCATAAAAACTCTGCATCTCCCCAGCTCAGGTGCAGCAAAGCCTTCCTTTCTTTTTCATTTCCAGGATGTGTTTAACCAAGTATTGCTGCCTCCTCTCCTCCCCTCCCTCCCTTGAGCAGCTGCCAAGGGCATTTGTGATGCAGCTTGGCCCTTAACGTTTTGCCCTAAGCAAGCAGCCAGGACTCCAGCTGCCTAACTCCACTGCAGCTGGATGCTCACAGAGAGCTTCAGATTCCCAACTCGAGATAAGCCAAGACAGCAAGGCTGAAAATACATTCAAACTGAGGCTTGTATCTGGGTCACAGAGCTGCCAAAACCACCCCCGTTCTGTTGAAACAGCTATTGAATTTGCTTCTAGAAGGAAAAAGACAGTAACATGCCAAGTGACACTAATTGTTAGGCAGCACTGAGCAAGCATAATGCACTCCTACAAATTATCCAGGAACACTTTTTTCCTTTTTTTTTTTTTTTTGTAACGCATTTTGAGGGAGGAACAGGGAAGTTGATCAAGGTGAATGCATAATCCATGAAAATCTGTGGAAAGGCATAGTCCTTCTACTTTTAGTAGAAAAAATGTTACCTGTGGATTAGGTAATTGTTGGGGAAATGTTAAAAAGTTCTTCTAGATTTGAGGACAGCAAAATGCATGTAAACCACCAAAACCATCATCAGCTTCTATGCCAATGTTACAGGGAGAGCCCTGGCTTTCCTTTTCACCATTTTCAGCACTGATTAGGAGGGTGGAGATGACATTGGGAGAAAGCCAGCCCCTGCTTTGGAAACAGTGATAAACTACAGAGAATTCAACAGTTACAGTTCTTTCTTAAGCTATACACACAAAAATTTATTTTCATTATCATGAGTTTAGGAAAGAGTTACCAACCTGTCAAAAAAAAAAAAAAAACAACAACAAAAAGGCCAAATTTGCTCTGCATTGGGTTGGCATGGTGGATTTGTGAAAGATAATTTAAAACACATCTTACTACTGACAATGCTCAGCAGAAAAATCCTGTTGGATGAATTACGTACTTTTAACAATTTCAGACTAGCAAATTGAGGGCAAGCAGGTTTTGTTTCTGTTTCCTTTATCAAGTCTTGATACAAAGCATTTCACACCTGCATCTGTTCCTCTTTCCCAAATTAAGCAGTATATTCAGCCAGGAGGAATCCAGATGACTATTCAGGGACAAAAGAGCTGTTCAGCTTAAATAAAGGTGGCAGAACTTGGTGATTAATTTTCCTCCTTTGTTTCTCTAGTTGGAGAAGAAAAAGACTGCAAAGGAGTAATTATACTTAACTGCACCAAGAGAGTTTTGCAGTCCTGAAACACATGCTAAATACAGGACAGAACTGTGTGAAGGCAGGAACAGTGACAATAGCAGCTGAAGAGTTCAGCTTGTTTGTGTTCAGCTCATGTGTGCTTTTTGTTCTATTTTTTTAGAGAGTATATGTATATGCAAGTTGTATGTGTAAGTCTATGTGTATATATATGGATGTATATGTATATATATGTATATGAAAGTTGCAGTGGTTTTGGAACGTGGTGTGTGGAGAGAGGCTGTTATGCACCTGCCCTGGCTGCTGGATAATACAGATGTGCTGCAGATGTTTGTGGTTGCACTGATGTCTGGGTTTTACTTCTACCATTGACTCTTTTACAGGCAAAAGGTCTTTGGAGAAAGCACATACCTGATTTTGAAAGCTGTGGCTGGACACTCCCAAGTGCTGTTCTAAGTCCAGCAGGGTCAGTGGGAGACTGACTGTGGCAAGGCTATAATTTCATCTTGGGAAGCAACATGGACATTTCACTTTATCCATTCTGCCTTTTCATTAGATGAGCCTTGTTTAAAGGATAAGAATGTGCACAGGTCTCTGAAGCCTCCCCTCAGTAAGGGAAAAGAAATGGGAAGCAGGCTTCCAGATGAAATATTAGAACAGCATCTGATATGAAATTATTTGGGATCTCCTGTGTTCCCTGATCATTGCTGGACCAGTATGAGGAACTGGAGGCTGCTTCTGGAGGAGCAGTGGCAGCAGAGCACCTTCATTGCTGAACAATCACTGACACCATTTAGACCAATGGTTCTCTACCTCAAATCCAATTGCTCTCATGCCTAAAGCTCACACTGATTTTCAGTGCTTTAACTAGGGAAGAAATGTGCTCTGGCATTTGCCTTGTTTTCCCATTTATTCACACTCTTTCCAAGTGGGAAGGAGGAGGAAATAAAGAAAAAAAAATAAATAGAAGTGGCACAGCCTCAAATAATTTATAGTAAAATCCAGAGGTAAATAGGAAAAGGTGAAGTCCAACTTCTGCAGTTGAGCCCTATTCAAAATACATGAAATATTCTTGATCTGGACATCTGGATCCAGAGCACACTGAAAGGAAACACTTAACTGAAACAATGAGCCATGTGAGTTTTAGCCCTTGTAAAATTCACTACAGTAATTTCCCATCTTTAAAGGTGATGGTGGCTTTCTTTTCCAATTTGGGTTTGGAGAAAAACAGAATGCTGAATGTTGTTGTCAGAACTGGGTGACACTTGACAAGAGCATAAAATAATTTTATTCCTGGGTAACTCTGATAAATTATTTGGCCTGGGCAATTTAACAAGGCCATAAGAGATTGGAATCACTACAGAATGATTTCATGGCCAGTGGGCTGGAGGCAGCTCTGTTTATCCCTGTCTAAGCTGTGGGTCATTAAGGATGTATGACAAAATACGTTCCAGGACTGAGGATTTGAGAAGCCTTAAGATGAAATGGTAGCAGCTGCTCATATCACAGACAAGGGAGAAGATCCTTTTGCTGGCAAACTAGAGAAGAATGTTACCAAAAGATGTATTTTCCCTGCATTTTAAATGTGTTGTGTACATTCCTGCATTGTTGCCAGCCTTGGCTGAGATTTAAATTTGCACTGCATGCTTTTACAGAGATATTCTTTGGTTTGCAAAAATGCCTCCTAAAAGCTTTTCCAAAGCATGCTTTCAGTACAAAAAGAAACACCTTTAAAAAGCAATAGCCACTTGGAAGTGACATTTCCAAGGAACGTTTTCCCTTTCTTTGCCTTGTGCTGTTCCACCAGCAATAGCTGCAACTTCAAGGAGCAATAGAGCCTCAGGGAACCATATGCTGCTACTAACAGGCATTTTCTGTATGTAAATTTAGGAGGTTGTCACATAAGAGGTCTCAGATCTGTTACTTATTGCTTCTCATCCCTTGGATCCTCTGCAGCAGGTGCCCAGTATAGTATCTATACATCATCCAGAGAAGCCTACTGCCATTCAAGCAAGGCAATGTTTATTTTTGCTTGATTTTGCTTTGTCTTTTCACACATCTTGTCCTCCTTTATCCTGATTTTGCAAACAGTTTCTTCAATTAGCAAATATTTTTCTGTTGCTACAGCAAATACTCCCTCAAGCATGTGTAAAGTTGAGCATGTAGGAATATTTTGCTGAATCAGGAATTCTTTGCACAGTAATATCCCACAGTACAGACAGAAGGCTTGGGTGGGGAACACTCTTAGATGCTGCTATGGGAAAACTGCAAAAAGTTGACCTTTTACTTTGGGGCAAAAAGCTCCTTCTTTAGTGTAGTTACTACGTTTCTCACAACTAAAAGTTGCCATGACAAAAGTCAGTGTGGAAGCTGAACTGTAATAGCTTACAGTTATCTTACCAGTCCTTCCTAGTTACTAGAATGGCTGAAAACAAAGCTTGTAGTGCTGAGGATGTCAGTCTTGTCCAGACTAAGAGTGCAGAGCAACCAAAAAAATCCTCATGAGGGTCAAGATCAAAGCAAAGATGGAGTGAATGGTGATTCTCAGAAAGATTCAGTTCAAGGGAGAAGAACCTTTCCCTTGACAAGGGCTGAAAAGGATTGTGCCACTTGTTTGTCCAATAAAATAAAATAATATTTTTAAAAACAACAACAACAACAACAACAAACCACCTACAAACCAGCAACATGTGCTACCTGGCAATAACATGAAAATAGGAGCTACTACCATCAAGCTGGTATAATGCCTCTGTCTGCCTTCCAACCCACTCTACTGGCTGCAGGTCATATGTAGATTGCCTTACCCCAATTTAGAAGCAGTGACAAACAATTAAGGTGCTCCAAGTGCAATGCTGTCACCATTTAAGTAGATTTATGGTAGGGATAAGCAATAGCATATGCTACAAGAGTAAGAAGACAACTTCAGTTGTGCAAATGAGTCTCACAAGGCCCTTTTTGGAACAGTTAGGTCCATCCTGTTTTCCACATTTCACAAAGTTGAAAAATGTAAAAGTGGGAGAAAAGATCTCCAGGATTACTTAGAAATATCTCCCAGTGTAATGCATCTCACTTATCCAAGAGCCTCAAGATATATTTAATTAACCTCTATCAGAAGTTTAAAGTTTTCTTGATCATAATTTGCAAAGGTCTGCCCAGGGAAGTGTCAGACAGCCTTTGGGAACTCATGTTGGGAGCCACTTCTTAGAAAATGAAGCTGCACCAGGTCACTCTCCTAATGAGACACAAGACCTGTCAGGCTGATTAACTGTTTAAATAACATATCTAGGGATATCATAGATCCTCATGTGTCTGATATATTGAAGGCTAAATTGCATGTTCTTCAAACACATAACAGTGATGAACTTCCAAGAGAGGGATTATGAGATTAGTTCTTTCATCTCTCTTAGGAAGGTGCTCAATTTAGATCATCCAAATGGTTTCTCTGGCCACCAAAAATGTAGCTGTCACGTTTTCTCCATCAGGAACATGGGCAAGTGGAAGATCTAGGGTGGGTTTTATGCAAAGCTTAGTGACCTTACCACATCCCCATGAAAAAGGAGTATCTTAGCTGCACTGCTGTGTCAGGCACATCTTTATTAAAAAGATACCTTCTTATGATCAGCTCTGCTCCCTCTCCCTGTGTAACATCAAATAATGCCTCCTACTCCATTACCTTCCCTCCACAGGAAGACACTGCAAGATCCCACAGGAAAATTGAGACCATCTCCATCACACTGTGGTTTTCTGCACTGGAGTCTCAGGTGTTTGCTACTGACATTTCAAATTCTATGTAAAACCAGGGTAATAGAGTGTGGCCTTTTCATTCAGCCTTTAGCTTGAGAGGGGTCACTTTGTCATGGATATGGAGCCCATGTATTGTTCTGTACAGTTGGATCTTTGGCAGAAATAGAAGCTCCACTTTGACAGAAAGTTACTTACCATGTGTAAGAAATTGTATTTCTCATCAGAAGTCTTGGCACTTACCTCAGGATTTGAATTATCACTTGGAAAACCAATGGCCTCATGAGTGTTATCTGTTTTGTAAGTTAGGAATCTTCGGGAAGTATGGAATCCATTCTTCTTTTTTTTTTT
>VWZP01003316.1:532908-573137 GCA_013396995.1 Dicaeum eximium | reverse complement strand
CCTGGAGCAGTGGGGAGACTCTTTTATATATTTTGTTCTTCCAAAAACTCTTTTTTTTCCCTATTTACCTCAATGAGCTCTTCTGTATCTTCTCTAACAACTGTAATTTCCCATTTCTCTCAGGTTTCATTTTTTTTGCTTAAACATTTTCCAGAATAAAGTACCTTTTTTTTTTTTTGCCTTAAGTCATCTCTGAGTGCTTTAATTTCTTTACCTATTCTCACAGCAGGTACAAAATTCACCTCTTTTGAAGAAGAGAAATGGAGCCCACAGAGATTAAATTATTAGCCCCAGTACATCTGTCACACAGGAGAAAACTGAGATCAGGGCTTCTAAATACAAGATTAGGCCCTCACCAGTTGAACAAATCACACCAGACAATTAAGATCCTGTGAGGTCCCACGTAGTCCTGGTATAGCACATGGCCTTGCCAGATGTTCAGCAAGAATCTTGCAGCTGGAAACATATCTTGGGCTTTTAAAGATGCATTTTCTGAGCTGGCATTCCCCAAGGGTACAGGCATTTCAGGGTTTCCCGGTTATTTTTGCCTTTCTTAATGTATTGCAGTCCAGGTTGCTTTATACCATGAGTTCACAGGGCTTCCAAAGGTGGCAAAAAAGGCTTGCATCTGGCCCAAAAATACTGTGAAAAGACCAAAAAAATAATAAGATGAAGCCATTTTATACCGGGAAAAAAAAAAAAAAAGAAAATAATGAAGGCCATTTTATTTCTCTATGCAAAAGTGAGCAACAGAAAAGCAAAGTGCACGCTCAAGCTCTCCAAGTGAGAAGACAATGACCAGAATTATAAAAGGAATTATCAGCAACAGCGCACACCGAGAAGCTCCCAAACCATCAGCTACGTGGTCTGACTCGAGATGAACGCATTGATATTTAAACACAGGAGAGACTCCCATTTACATTCAGCCGGGATGACACTTAGCAGCCCTTCTGCTGATGCTCTCAAAGGAGTGTTAGTTGAGATAAAAGAGTTCTGCTGTGGCACTTAAACAGCAGCTATTACTGTAAGAAGAGAGCAGCCCTGGGCAGATAACAAAGGGCTGAAGAGAGATGGACTGGCTGAGGCTGAGAGGAAGAAATACCTGCAACATGAAAAGAGATTTAAGTTTTCCTTCTGATCTTCAGTAACCTTGAGTATAATTTTGTCTGTTTATGTACTCCAGCGACTTCCACTGCTGTAATATCTACAAGCCTGGCTGGTGCTCAGAGCTCCACTCTCAAAGTGCTGTTTTGAAGGTGGGGAGGAGTGGCCCCACAGTGGAAAAGCAGCCCTGGAAATGAAGAGGAAAGGTGATGTCATTTCCCTTAGAAGACACGGAGATGCTCAAGTCACACAGGTTCGTGAGACAGTGAGGTGGTGATGGATGAAGGGAGAGCACAGATCGGGAATATGCGAGCTTGAGAAATGTATGCATGCTACCCATGACCCCTGGCTGTGCTAAGATCTTGTTTCACATGCTCTTGGTTCATACAGATCCCTCCATACTGTGAACCTCCTTCCAGACCCTAAACTCATTAGACATAAAGCTGCTTCTTAGCTGTTGAAGATATAAACTTAAGAGCGACCTGAAGAAAGTAGAAAACCTCGTGGGCTCACATATTCTGGCACAGAGACCCATGTGCTGGCCCTTCAGTTGGTAGCTTCTCCTCAAGCATTCCACTGTGCAGAGCAAGGAGGATTAAACAGTTCTGCATCTTTTAAAACCCAGATGGTTTTCAGGAGAAATTATCTGTCACCCTAATCCCTACAGCTCTGTTTATCTCTGATCAGAAAGGGGAGTGCCAAATTGGCAAAATGATTCATGTACCAAAAAAAGAGCGTGCCTATAAGCACAGATCATGATTTGCATACTTATTAGCCTTGACTGCCAGGGAACATTCTGGTTCCTTTGTAAGCACAGAAACAGTAAAAATATGCTAATAGCAGCATATCAAATTTGGGCTTTAGCCAATCTGTCAATATTGAAATTACTTGCCTGTAATATAGTGGGTAAACAACCCGTTGTATAGGATGATCTGAGGCATGATTTGAACTTGTTGAAATTTAGTCATTTTGTGCCTGAAAAACTCACAGATCAGCAAGTGAAACATAAGCATACATTCAAGACAGATGTCACACTGACTTTCTATTCTCTTATCTCTTTGCTGCTTTCTTTTCTGCTTTGGGAAGTGGCTCATTCAAGACTCTGGGGGTGGAGTGATTTCCAGAGAGCATCACTTAAATCACTGTCAGTGTGTGTCCTCCATATAGACCCCATTTCTTCTCCTCCATGTGCAATAAAGACAAAATGTCTCCTGACATAAACTTGATATAAACCCAAGTCATTCTTTCCTTACCACAGACAAATAAAGCTTTTCCCACAGCAATGATCATCAAAACTCATCAAAAGTTAATGATCTTTCCATAACTCTCCAGAGCTCTCCCATCTCTGACATCAGCAGAAAAAAAGGAACTACAAGGTTACCAGCTGAAGCCACAGCAGGTCTGTGCTATCTTAGCCTTATCCTCTGGTTTTTCTCTGTGTCTCTGGGGAGCAAGAAGTTCCTTTTCTTCATCTCTGCTATTTATTCTTTCACTCCTTTTTTGTTTTGGTTTTTTTTTTTTTTTTCAATTATCTGGCATAGTCTGTGCCAATTGTCCAGAGTTGGTTTCCCTTTCTTTGAGGGCCATTCCAGATAGAAGGAAGAAAGATGATGGATTAGTTAATGAAATATTTTTGGCCCAACTCTCTTTATTCTCAAAGAATGGGACTGAAAGTTCTGTTTCTCTAAGCGGAGCTAAAAATAAAACCAGAGAAACAATAACAATAAAAAAAAGACTCAGAAAGACTTCATGATGTTCCAGGACTCCATGAAGACATTTAGCATATCTTTACAGCCACTTCTCCTCTAACCCTTATGAGACAGACCAAAACCTCCCAGTCCCAGCTCTGCAGACCAGGAAAGCCCTGAATTAGAGGCACCTCTCCAGATCTTGCCACGGAGCCAAGACACTTGGGCAGCACCTTGCACTCATTCCAGCTTCATCCACTCTACAGAACAACATCATTGATAATTCGGTGACCCAGACATGAGGGTGCCACTGCCTTGAAAATAAACTTTTCTGAGCTCGTGGTCTGCTGAACAGCCACATCTGGGTCCTACATGCAAAACCAAGGAGGGGAACCACAGGAACAGTTAAGCAGGATGCATTAAGTGGAGAAGCTGGTTGGCAGGTGGAAAGCATATCCCTTCACAGTGTAACTGTGAAAAGTCAGGGACACAAAGAAGCATCTGGAAGGGAAAAGGAAGGTCAGTGTTGACAGAACAACATCTCAGCAATCCCATCCCTGATCTAAGGAGCTGCACACATCCACATCCAGACACAGCAGCGTATGTCACCTTCTTGTCAAAGAGAAATGTGTGTTTGCCAGAGACAGGAATCATCCAGGTGACAAAGAGAAGCACATCCTGCAAGGAATCCCTGTTTTAATTATGAGATCCACAGTATTTAATGCCAACATCTCAACATCTGGGATCCCAGTCACTGACTGGAAAATCTCACAGCTAAAGACAGTGTTTCCAGCATTAGTAGCTGAAAAGAGAAGCATGGAAATGTGTCCTCTTAAAACCTGAAAAGAATTAAATTATTCAATTTCAAACTCCATGTAAAACCTGTTGTTTGCCCCCCCCCCCATATGTTGTGTTCTAAATGAGCCCAGTTTTAAAGACCATCAACAAGTTTTGCAACTTACATTTGTGCGCAATCTCCATTTATTTATCTGCCGGAGGGAAAGAGCCTTGTTCTCTCTGCTTATTCCCAGGGGATGATTCTAAGTTTCACAGCCAGGGATGAAAAGTAAATTAACAGGATATTCAATGATTTGCCACAAAAAAGGCAGTGTGCTGATATCTGAAGCACAGCAGGCCCTCCTTGTTCTTCACAGAGATAACTAGGTGGGGTATCTCACATAGCACAGGGTGGTAATTGTAGAGAAAAGTTAACTTGCTAATAGCAATCACTTTATCTTGTTTGTCAGTGATTAGTTATGTAGATTTGTTCTCCTCTTCAATTCCACACCAGTGCATCAAGGTGACATGCCACATGTGCATAATTACTGCCAGGGTTATTTCCAGACCTTGATCTACAAAATGCAAAGTGCCACTTACTAGGAAGTCCACACAATCAAGGAGGCTTCATTCCTTTCTCTACACATGTTTGCTGTTCTCTTTTGATAGGCACAGCATGTAAGAAGCCAGTGGGAAGCAAAAGCAGCATTCACAACATGGCTTCTCCTTTGTTAATTAACTAAGTCAGGTGCATAATATTGCCTGTGTAACTCCTTGAGAATCCAGGACATTGCTGCTCTTACAACACAGGGAAATGCTGCTTTATCCAAGCCTGTAAGACAATAAACATTAAAAGGGATGATAAAAAATTATATTTACTTATTTATTTATTGCATACACAGCTCCACGGCACTTCACAGGCAAATGATATGAGAATCTCAACACCCGAGGAATTAAAATCTACACAGGCCAGATTCAAGCTGTGTCACTCTTTATTCCCTGTGTCACCCCTCTGAGTTTGGGTGGATTCAACAGAAATAACAGCATCAGGATCTGGCTTTAATTAAAGAAAACGTTAGAGACTAATAACCAAGACTAAATAAAAATGCTCAGCCCTAACTCATTTAAACAGGAATGAAAAAAAAAAAAAAAAAGAAAAAATGTAAAAAAAGCAAAACCACCAAAGAGCTTTCAGCTGCAGCCATGTTTTAATGCTTGATATGCAGAGCCATCATGGCTGGGCCCGACTTGCAGAGTCAGTCAGTTCGGTGCCCACCATGTCTAGCTGCAATAAAACTGAGCTGATAATGACTTAAAAGCTCCAATTAGCATATATTGCTGAAGAAATGAATGCCATTTCCTGATACTCAGTAACAGGAGCGAGAATCCCATCCAGCTCACAGAAAGAGATGGATTTCATCCCAAACCATTCTTGTGTTTGCTCTCCAGACCTTTGTCTCATCGTGTACCAGCAGCTCCCACTTCCAGAACCCAGAGACAAAGCAACAGCAATCCCTGCTCTTCCCTGCTCCAACAACCCACCAGAGAGACCACGCCTGACCTTGCTCAGCAAGGTTTGCCAGTGGGAACACAGTCTCCATGGCAAGCAGGGGGATGAGGTGCTGGAGACCAGCAGCAGCTGCTGCTCTGTTATGCAAGGACCCAAATTCCAGCTGGGATCTGCTTGTACAAGTCAAGCAGGAGATGGCAGCTGAACCCATAGGGTTGTGACTGCCTCGATTGGACCAAGTTCAACTGCACATCTGTTCCAAGCCAGAAAGAGCTTCTTTGGAAAAGCTGCCCAACACTGGGATTGTTTGTTGCAGCAGTTCACCTCAGTGGTACACGTGGCTGCTGGGGAAGTCCATTCTAATTTGATTTTAAAAACATTGTGTGCAGAGGATCAGAGAGCAGTGCCACACCGTGTCACCAAAGGTGTAGGGGACAGAGGAGAAGGTGACAATAGACTATGACTCAGAAGGCATAAAAAGCATTTATTAATAGAAATTCACAGTTCTTATAGAGACGATCGTGGACCTAAGACCTGATTGGTCTTTAGGAAACTCCTCTCACAGTATTAGTGAAGTGCAACAGCTCCTTCTTGTAAATATCTTTCACAAACACTAGGTGCAGAGGATGAGATAATAATTGTTTTAATTCTTTGTCTGAGCTTTCCCAGGATGAGCCTGGGAGAATATCTGTTTGTCTCTGTTACCAGAGAGTGTGAAAACACCACACCACCACACTGCACCGCTAGAAAGGAAGAAAAATTAGTGTGATAACAATAATATTGCATTAGTCTAAGCACAAATGCAGCCTCACAGACAAAGTGACCTTACTTGAAAAAGGGCTAAGGATAAAGACAGGGTAGAGCCAGGGGAAGGGGTGATAGGCTTCTGTAAGAAAACAGAGGGTGTGCTGTTTCCTAGACCAGGCAGTCCAGGGCATGCTTGAGTCTCTTCGTGCTTTTATTTGCAAAAAGAAAAAAAGACACTGAAGAGGAAGGAAAGTGCTATTTACTGAAGGAGGTAAATGAGGCATGGTGCAGCTGACTGACCCCCCATCAGTGATACCACCTGCCTAGGAAGGATCCACAGGTAAGATGTGAAAGTGTTTTGCTAAAAAAACCCACACAGGGCCATGTGGCTTCCAGCTGCTCAGTAAAGTACCCAGTTTGGTGCTGGGAGGGACGACAGGCTGGTACCTAGTGAAATTAATGGTTCATTGTAGAAATGAAAACAATAAAGCTTCCTTTCCAATAGGAGGGGCCTGTTGTGTCCAGTTGCACAATCTTTGGCTGGTTAATCTCTGTTCGACTTTGTGATCCTTTCTGTAAATACAAAGCCGTTCCCACAGTCTGCCCCTTTCCTTGGTAAGGGCAGGAAGAAAATAATTTCTCCTTCCCAAGCAGCCCCAGAGCTTTTGCTCTATTCTGGGCCAAAGCAAGAGGCTGCTGCCCTCTCAGCCCAGCCCAGGCAGTGCTCAGCAGTGCCTGGCCACATGTCCCCCTCTCAGATGCTATTTGGGGGCCCGCCATAATAGCTGGCTTTACCCACTTCTCAGTCTCTGTGGTCAGCCTCGTGCTGAGGGGGTTTGTAAGCCCTAAAGGATCAAGCTGTTCCCTATTTCCTCTGGAGCTGGAAGGAAAGGACAGATAATCTGGCCCAGCCTGTGTGATGCAACTTTTAAATGTGCAGGAACCTCACACATCCCACATTTCTGATGGTCTGTGGTGAGGCCTGGTTCTGCTCTCAGGCACACCTGTTGTTCCTTTGAAGCCAATGAGCTGGCTCCAGATTCACACTGGCATGAGATGCTTCTGGGTAAAAACAAAGGGAAAGCTCCAAGGTGCTCCACAAGACAATTTAATCTGAGCATCTCAATGAAAAGAAATCTCATGCCAGGCAAGATCCAGTAATGCTGGGGCAAAGCACTTGGCTCCCCACAGCTCTGCCCAGCTGGGCAGATGCAGCATCTTGAGCAGTGTGTGAGCATCAATGGAGAAAACACCCCCCTCTCCTGTCCTCTTCAGCTGCTCTGCCAGCATCCCCCTCTCTGGAGCTGTGAGCTGGGGGAGGCTGCACTGCCAGGAGCTGCAGGGATGGGGGGGGTGCAGGGCAGCAGGGCAGGGTCTGCGTGGGCAGCTCTTGACCCCTGCTCTGCCTCTCTTCTCCTGGTCAGGGAACTGGGAAATGGAGGGCAAGGAGCAAATGGGACTGAGGCCAAAGGCTTCAGCGAAGGAGTTGCCCTCCTCTCACAGACCAATTCAATTAGGAACACTTAATAGAGACTCATTTCATAGCTCCCACTCAGCCAGGCAGGACTAAAGGGCATACAGGACTTACAAGTCAGGGGTCCTCACCCTGGTCCCCTGCAGTTGTCCAGGCAAAAGCAAGAAATAAATACAAAAAAAAAAAGGCAGGTTTAATAACTCATCTGGGGAGACAGCAAACCTTTGCTCTGACCTGGCACCCTTCTAACGCCAGCTCTACTCTGTCCTTAATAAAAGAACTAATTGAAATATCAGGAGATGATCAGAGTCCTGACAGATAAAGCAGCAAAAACACTCCTGCTTTTAGATGCTAACTTCTCCTGCCCCTGTGTGCCTCAGCAGAGAAATGCATACATGTTTGCAAGCTTTGGGGAGTGTATGCTTTTCCCTGTTTAAAGCCCGATAGAAATACTCCAGTCAAGATGAGAATGCCTTGGAGAAATGGGTTATTTTTGCCTTTTGAATATATTCTTGTGTGTTTCCCAGAAGATCTTATTAGGCCTTAGTACAAAAAAAAGCAAAAAGAACAAAAATGGAAAAAAAACAACAAAAAAACCCCCACAACCCAACAAGAACAACAACAAAAACAAAAACAAAACAAAAACCAAAAAAAACCTCCAAAAAACCAAACCAAAAACCCCCCAAAAAACCAAAACAAACAAACAAAAAAACCAAACCAAAAGCAAAACAAAACCCCCAAAAAAACCAAAACAACAACAACAAAAACAAAACCAAAAGAACAAAACAAGAGCTAAACAGCTTAAGGTGGTTTGATAGCAAGCAAAGGCAAGCAAGAGCTGACGAAACTGTCTTGTCCAAACTTTTTTTACCCTTTTCCAGACAAATGGCTTCCTTGTACTCTGCACAGTGCTTGCAGACAAACTTGCAGTATTATTAGTAAGGTTTATTATAGCATCTTGCCTTGAATGGCAGCAGCAGAGGAATCCCCACTGGGTGACCCGGGGTGTAGATGAGTGTAGGAGCTGTGTGATTCATTGTACTCAGCTCAGTGGGAAATATTCCCAGCAAACTGTTTGGCTGGGGGAGAACTGGGCCTCCTTCTGTCTTAGGGCACCTAAGAAAGCCTCTGATCTAGATGGCATTTCCCAGGGCTGAATTATGCTTCATGACCCTGTTTCCCAAATACATTTTTACCTTTTAGAAGTGTGGGTACAGTGAGACTGCCTAACACCTCAACCTTTAAACTGGAGTGCTTAAAAGGGAAGATAGGTCAGGTAGAGCTATTTCTGTTCCTCAGCTACACAGTCAAGCACTTCTAGGACATGGAGCACGTAGAATAATGGAACCATAGAATGGTTTGAGTTGGAAGGGGCCTTTAAGGTCATGAGACTAATGCTGGAAAATAAACGGCTCAAGACGCATTCCGAGCAGTCCCGTCCCGTTCGTACTTGTACATAACCCCCTAGCCGGAGATAAAGAAACATGTGTGAGAAGAAAGATGTGATTATGTTTCACTGCCATCATAATATCTCAGAAGACAAGATGAGGGAAGCAGGCTGGATGTAAGTGGACAAGGTGTTGGTGATGTGGGGTGGTACCTGTCCACTGAGGGCTTTTTGTGTCACTGTTAATCTCAGGTTTTGATGTGAAAAAAATAAAGAAAAGGTTTGCTTAGTGTGTGACTGCCCTCTTTGCAATGGCTTCTGCTTAAGCGACACACCCCTGCTTCCTGCCACCTGTAATAGGAAAGGACACACCAGGATTGTGAAGTAACACTACCCCATCCTGAAAAACGCTAGGGGCAAGCCCAGGGGCACTAATGACTGAGAAACACATCCCTAACCTCACATACAGCCACCTATCTGTCCCCACTGCAACGTCCTGAAAACACAGCACAGCACCCTGGAGACATTCAGTCTGTGGAGGGACCCTTCTTCTAAAGTGGCCTTACCTGTATCAGCCCAAGGGGCAAAATTTTGGGGTCCCAGAGATGCTCCTGAGCAGGTTCCGCACTTCCTCCTGATCACTGTATTTAAGATGCATGGACCAGACTCTTGCTGTCTCTGTGAGAGACACCAGCAGGAACAACCACACCCAACACTTTCCTTTCCTTTATGGACAAATGGATGCCCAAGTTGTCCATAATTTCCGTGTAGGGAGTTCAGTCTTTGCAGCAGTTGTTTTCCTCTTCTATCAGGTAACACATAAAATGAGTTATTTTTCCCCATCCAGAAAATCATGCAAGAATGACATCCTCATGGCAGAGGAGAGCACCCAGACAGTCCTTTTCTTTTCTCTGTGACCTCCCTGTCTGCTGTACTGCAAATACTTGTCTCAGGTTGAAGTGCTCCATTTCCTTCCTAAAATCTCTTTCTTGTGCTAGTAATCAGGGCAATATAAAATGTTCCTTTTAGACCATCTGGAAGCCACAGGAAACATCAATTAACTGCATATATTTGAATCATAAGTACATTAGGCTAAAAATTTTTACATATTCTAAAAGTGAAATCCTATAAAGATTTTAAGCTGTGCAATATTTAATTAAGTGGTGGCCCCAGAGTGTGGGGAGCTGAATCATGTCCTTGGGCCACGGAGCAGAGTTTGCCACAAACCCACACAAGCCAGTCCCCATCAGCAGTGCAGCTATAAAGTTTCTCTCACATAGTCAGCTCCCTGTCTAGCTGGTGCAGCCACATCACAAGCGTTTCATTTATAGTCTCTTTTGAAATGCAGAAGATTTTTTTGGGTGGCTCCAGCTGAGCTGCTGAAAAATAAAGGAAGTGTGCTCCCTACTGTCTGGAAAAGATCTCAGTGGTGCCTGCCAGTTTGATTCAAGCACACTGGTCTAAAATAGCAGCAACAGTTTAAAAAGCCAAGCCCTTTCTGTGTGTGCTGCAACACGAGGATGTCTGTGTGCATCAGAGCCCTGCCTCAGCTGCAGCCAGCCCAGCCAGCAGCCAGCAGCAGCCCTTGGGTGGCCTCACGTTGCAGTGGGAAGGTGAAGAGGAAGGAAATATGCCATTCCCACCCTTCCTGTGGGGAGCACTGCCTTTGGCTTTGCTTAGCGACTCGAGCAAGTCACTGCACCTCGCCTTGTGGCCAAAGCAGGATTTGAAGGCTGTTGGTTGAGCTCAGTTCCATGATCACTCCCGGAGCTCTGACTGTGAGCTGGCTGCTCTGAGAGCAAAGGGGTTTCTCTGCCAGCAAGGGCAGCACAGGACCCAGCACACGAGTTATGGTTGCAGCATTCCCTGGCTCTCTGGAGAGCAGGAAGGAGCTGCAGGGGAAGGGCTGAGCGCTCCACCACCACTTCCCTGGCAAAGCCTTCAGAGTTCTGCTCTGTGCGGCGAAATGGATAATGAACAGACACTAAAGTGGAGGCTGGATTTGCTGTGTTGTGACCCTTCAAAAGCAGGGTGAAAAGTCACCTCTGTTTGGGTTTCATTTCACTTGGGAGCAAGCCACGAGAAACTCTAACTACTGTTATGGAAAGGGCATGTTGGAGAAGGAGGTGGCTAAGGGGATGTGGCAGTGGCTGATGTTAAGGTGAGAAATATGTCAGAGAACAGCTGTTAATGGAGATCATCAGAGGTGATAATGAGTAATATTTGCGTTAGTGAGCTGAAATAAATATTAAGGGCATTATTAATGGGATCTTTTGATGACAGAAAGGTATGAGGCATCATCCATGGAAAAAAGAATTAGGGATGCAGTATGAGAAAAACTGAGTGAGTTTAAGGAACTGGAGTATTAATAAAAATACTATGAAATTCACAGTACATAATTCACAGTACAATGTTCAGGGTCTCGCAATGAGGAACTGATGACAAAACCTTTTCTATAAGCTGTGAACTCGTCTGCTAGAATTGAGTGAAGCAGATAAAGACCTGTGCATATGAGGTTATTATGGGATGATTACATGCTGCCAATGTGATGTAGCTGTGTAAAAAGAAAATGTGGTCCTAAGCGGTGTCAGGAGAGACACTGGCTGTTGTACGAGCTGACAGTAAAACGTCACCCCCGTGGTATGCAGCAGACCCTGATGAAGACAGATGAACCGCGCTGGGGAAGATGCAGCGATCGCGGGGGAGGAAAGTGCGCTCCAAAGGGAGCTCTGAGCATCTTCCCGGGCACGGCCGGGCGCAGTGACGGGAATGCGGCTCTGTCTGTACAGAACCCATACCAGCGACGGACGGGACCTGTTTAGCTCCACTCCCAGCGCTGTTCCAAGAGAGAACGGCTGCAAAACCCGCAGTAAAGCGAAGCTGGAAGTCAGGGGGCCGGAGCTCCGGGAAGGAGCGGCGCCCGCAGATGCGCCCTGGCAGCGGGAGAGGACAGGCGGTGCTGGAGTGCCATCGTCTGTCCCTTCGCAGCATCGCACGGAGCTCCAAAGAGACCAAAGCAGGGCTGCAGGTCCTGAGTCTCACCTGGGAGCGCAGCTGGATGTGCCAGGAGGGCACGCAGAGGGGACAGAGGGACAGCACAAGAGGGATTCGTCCAGCTGACCCCGCGTAACAGCTGGAAGAATCTGTATCATGTTCTGAATGAAATCAGCAGAGAGAAATAACAGCAAAACACCCACAAGCTCTACAAGGAAAAAAAAAGTAAAAGAAATTAAATACGAAATAATACGAAATAATACGAAATAATACGAAATAATGCGAAATAATGCGAAATAATACAAAATAATATGAAATAGGGAAGGGAAGGGAAGGGAAGGGAAGGGAAGGGAAGGGAATAAGCCCAGCTCAGTTCCTATCTCTAACACTGACTTCACCATGCAGTGTCTGAGCTGACTGGTTTGCAGCAGGCCCCCACACACCAGGCTCAAAGTGTCACCTCTGGCTCTGATAAGGGGACAGCACAGAGTGAGTGTCTTTCTGCCACTCGTCCCTTTGGTAGTTATCTAACACGGGGCTTTGTGTTAAAGAAAAACTGCAAACATTCTCACTTCACGTACTTGCTTCGGCTCATTAATCCTCAACAGTATTGATTTTCTGTCATGTTTTTTTCTGTGTTAATTGTTCCAAATGGAGAGGAGCTGCTAAGGCTGCAGTGCTGATACATATCTCCCCAACCACACACCTCAGGAGAGCATGGAAGGTCCATTTTTTAAAATACCAAGTGTAGCTGTAGCACAACTTGAAATCAGCTGTCTCTGTTTAGGATTTGCAAATGTTTTTCAATGTAGGTTGATGTTAGGGCCTGCCAGCATCTACAGCAATGCTGCCAGCAGCTTATTGACAGGCCAATTGCCAATTGCTCAACACTGTCATATCACACCAGAGCCTAAAAGTCTCTGCAACCAGAGCATCCATTTTCAACATCCCTTGCATATATTTATGATATTTTCTTCTTATAAAGTGCCCTGCTCTTCCTCTGTTGAATACTCCATCAACCATTTGGTGAAGACAAGCACTAAGAATAAAGAGAACTGACACTCAGTAACACATTTCTGAAAGCAAACCTGTATGTGATGGATCCTCACTGTCTCTGAGTTGGTGTGACAGGAGTGCCCATCCCAGGAAGAGCTTTCTGGGGTTTGCCAGGCAAGGAGGTCAAACCCCTGAGACCCCAGGTCCTGTCACTCTGCATGCAGCACTGACAGCCCTGGGAAGGAGGAAGTGGAGCAGTGGGGGAATATGTCCCTGCTCACAAAATTCACTGGAAGCCTGGAATGTCTAAAAGCTCACAACAGCAGTCAGGACCAGGCCAAAAGAGGCTGGTGTGTGAGGCTGTCTTACAGTGAGCAGTCAGCTGGCAGGGCAGTGGAAGTGCTGGGACACATCAGGATGCTTTTGGGACCTTGAGTGCCCAGCCCTCACTGCAGCTGGTGAGTCAGTGCTGTTTTTCAGAGCAGAAATGCTGTTTTTTCAGAGCAGAAATGCTGTTTTTCAGAGCAAAAGTGCTGTCCAGCAAGTCTGCAGGAGAGAAGGGACAGCATTTCTCAGCTTTTGCCCTGCACTCATGGCCAGGACTGGTGTTGGAAGCTTCTGTCTCTCTCTGAGCACAGCCAGTGCCTCTACTCCTGCCTGTCCACCATCCCTGACACTGCTTCTGCTGCCCTCTGCAGCCCCTCCTGCCCTGCCCTCTGGGACAAACTCTGCACAAGCTCCTGGGCAGAGTGTTGGTGCTCATGTCAAAAAGTGCCATTTGGAAAAAAAACAAACCAAAAAACCAAAGACCCCATGAAGTGGCTGCCTGATGCTGACATCACTAAACTCCCTGAGAGTGAGAGGATGCCCAGGTCTATCAGTGTGTCATCTTAGCACAGCATCCTTGATACCAAACCCCATCTCTGCAGGAGCATCCCATGGCACCATGGATGCACTGGGAGGTGAGGGAGCACATCCCTGGTGACCTGAGAGGAAGAAGGGCTGGGTGTGTCCAGGAGAGCAGCCCTGGTGACCTGAAGAAGGGAGGCCTGGGTGTGTCCAGAAGCAGCACGTGCCTCCCTTAGACATTAATTAAACATTGCCTCCTGTGCCGTATGCCACAGATAATTGCCCTTAATTTCACATGCTTATGCAAAGGAGAAGTAATAACTCCAGTGCCTCTGTTGCCTGCCAAGGGCCTCATTCCTGCCAGGGGATGCAGCCCTGGATGGGGCTGAGGTGCACCATGGCAGGACACCCTGACAGGCCCCACTCTGCACACCCTCCCCTTTCCCCAGGGCTCTTGGGGCATGTGGGGACTGATGGTGTCAAATCATCTCCCATGGGGGCCCTGAGCTCCTGCTGGGACATCAGCCCTGGAAAGAAGGCAAAGATTTGCCAGCAGGCCAGTGGCTGGAGCCACCAGTGTCAGGATATTTTCAGTCAGTGAGCAGAGAGCAAAGCATCCAAACAGAGCCACCTTTGGTGGGGGGAGAGGGCTGGAGGACATCTCTTCAAGGATGTGTGCCAATCCATGGAGAAAGTGCTCCACACATTTGTTCAGTGTTGAAGGTGTAAGAGACCACACACCAACCCACATGGGTCCCACATAAGAGGGTTTTACCCCCCCAAAACCAGAAATGAGACAAATCCAGGTGATCCACACTCCTTAAATCCTTTTCTCCCTCAGCTACTCATCTTTTACACCTAACCATCACCTCCACTCTACCAGGCATTCCTGTTGATCCCTTCCCTCCACAGCAGCCTCATGCTGTCTTCCAGCTTTTACTTCTTTGCCTGTTAATTTGTTTTCTGTGCCCTCACCTCTTCATTCATGACAGCCACCAACAGAACCTTGAGTTATGCTGTAGCCTCAGAATGGGTCAGGAAAGAGGAAGCTAGAGGTGTTCCACAGGTAATTTCCTCAAGATTAGCTTCTCTCCTAAGCTGGAACAATCATTCATTACTGGTCCTGGCTGATCTGAATGATATTTCAAGCATACAGAAATCCTTCCTTGGAGATTCTCCTATCTCCTTCTTGCTTGTGATGGCTCAGGAACTTCCTGAGAAGCCAGAAGTGGCTTACTTGTGATAGACTCAACTGCCAGGCACCCTCACTTATGTGCTAAGGGTGTGAGAGAGCAGGCAAAGAGGTTAAAAATACAGTGAAATATTCTTTAAAAGGATTTTTATTATCTTTTTTTCTGAGGGTATATCATGTTATGCATGTTAGGAGATAATTGTGTCTTACCTGCCATAGATAACAGAGCAAAAATGTCAATTGCAAGGTGAGATAACACACAGAAATTTGCAGACAGACATGTTTACTACAGAAGGAATCCAGCAGTGCAATATCTGGTCAAAGAACTGGGATCTTTCTGCAGCCCATGTTTACAGCTCAGCCCAAGTTGCTGAGATCTGTGGCTCTGATCCAGCAAAGCACATATTTATCTCTCAGCATGCAACTAATCCCATTCACTTCATTTGTACCACTTACACACTTCAAGATAAACAAATATTTGTGTGACTTGTCAGATGTGGCTCTCACTGAGCCAGAAGCAAAGAAAGAGAGGTGATTATGCAGTTCCATGGGGAAGAATGTTTTGAGATGTTTTTCTGTTCTTTACCCTTGCAAAGGATGCTGGATGAATTAGAACCCTAGTAAATGCTCAGTTAATGTTCATAGTTACTGCCACTGAGTCTGCTTTGGCTGATAGTGACAGGAGTCTTTAGGGATTGTCTTTTTTTTTTTTTAATGTTTGCAGTATTGTGTTTCTTTTAGTTAAACAGGTCTCCAGCCTGGGAGAAGTCTTCATGGGTGCTTTTCATAGTGTTCTGTCACTTCTATAAGCATGTAAGCCCCATTCTTGAGCTCTGTAAGAATATGCTGAACTGGTCCTTGTAAAATGAGGATTTTTGATGCATTAATATAGGTGCCAGTGTCTGAACTGGTCCTTGTAAAATGAGGATTTTTGATGCATTAATAGAGGTGCCAGTGTTCACACAGCCATAGCTGGTGTGTGTGTGTGTGTTTATGCAGATAAGTATTTTGAGCAGGGAGAAGCCTCTGTTGGCTGCACACTTGATCTCCCTGCTGAAATGAGTGACGTGAGGTGCTGTAAGACACATAATTCCCATTCTTGCCCCAGGCTGAAATTGCCAGTGCTCACATTACAGGGAGACCACTTGACCCATCTCCACTTCTGCACAAAGTACACTTCATGATTTTACTACAGAGTGCATGACTTGCCTCCATGGGTCAGCCTATCATCTTTCATAAATTCCAAAAAGAACAACACCTTCTGGGCAGCAGCCAAAATAAGGCCTGCTGGGGAATCTGATATTTGTTTCATGTTTATATCAGGAGGAGTCAAGCAGTGATAGATCTCCTATCACTTCATTCAAGTTTCTTGCACTGGGTTATGGGATGAGAAGCCAGTTGCCCCAAACAAAATTGTGTAAACTTGTAGAAGCTGGTAAACTCACAACACACAAGAATAAAGAGTTATTAAAAATCTCCTTTCTCAATTGGTCTTCGTGCTTAAAACTGAACATTATCTCTTTTACTTTCCCATTTTCTCATTTCAGAGAAAAATAAAATACATAAACCCAGATTCTAATATGTTTTGTATTCACTTTGTGTGACAGAATTCGTTGCAGAAGCTTCTTGGGATCTCCTGACTTCTGTTTCTTCTGGAAAGGCTCTTTACACTCTTTGCAATTTGCAATTTAGTTTTTCTCCATAGCTACACCATTTGTTTGTGTTTGCCCTAAAGACTAAGGAAGAATGCAAGACAGATATATCCTTTGCTATCTACTGCAGCTGCAGCTGGCATAGTAAGAAGTGATTTCTTCTGGGGTACATAAGTTAATTTTTCTCCAAGAGCTCAACGATGTACAATTAAATTTGTGGTTTGATGAGACAGAGAAATGTCATATCATTCCCATGAATTAGAAAGGTATAAAGCACTTCCCAATGGGCCAAGTCAGACTTATCAAATTTTAAATTAACCATCATTATAGTTCAGATTATTCTTCCAAGACCTGTTAGAATGAAAATTTAAAAGATCACATAAATAATGCCATGTGCAGAGTTTTAACTCTCAAGTTTTAGGCCAATAGGAGGCCTTGGATGGATTGTAATTAGGCACATGGGCCATAAGTGGAATGTAAAACCTCAGTCACTGCCAATGGAGCCAAAATTCCAGTTGAAACCTCTGGCACTTTGATCCTTATAACAAAACTCTCATTTCAACCACAATTTTTTTCATTTATTTATGGTCCAGTCTAAGTGTCTTATATAACCTGGGCTGGTCTCTTACTCAAACACAACTAATTGCCCTAATCATGCCAAGTTCCTGATTCAAGGATTTCTGGTGCAGTAAGTACCACAGGCCAAACCTACAGTACATGAAAGCTATTTTTACCAACCTGAAACTTCTGATCAAATGAAGTTTTGGTTATAAAATACCTTCTGTGCTAATTTAAAAGAATTTTGACTGTCTACATAGAAAGCACAATTGCCATGTTAACTGCCAAAGTGGGCAAGAAGAATGGTCATTTCATAGAAATTTGTTTGCATTACTCGTGCTTTAATTTCTTTTCCATTTCTTCTAACAACTCTATTAATCTATTAGTCTTCAGATCTCTTAAACACTCTTTGCAATGCTTTTGTTCAAAGGCAGCCCTACATCAGTATAATTCAGTTTACCCTAACTATTACTGAAAAGTCTGTGGACAATATTAATTTTTAGCTCTTTTCATAGTTGGATAGGTATTATCTTCATCTTACACATTGAAAATCTAAGTCTCTTGCATTTCTTTTTGTCTACTTTGCTTTGCTTTAATCTACAATGTTTTCACACGTACAATCTGGGTTTTAGCTTCCAAAACCATAACTATTTCAGGAACAGTGAGGGTTAAGCAGTGAATACTACAGGAGGAAATTTAACCTAGAGATTTCTTCCTTGCCATCCCACCAGCCTCCGCTTTTCACATGAACTTCTCTCCGTTTATCCCAACATTACCCACGTCTGACCCGTTCCCCACCCCAGACTCCCTCAGCAGGTAGTTTCCACCACCACCTGGGCAATTTGTGGGCTATGCAACCACCCCGTGAAGGAGAGAGTGAGTCAGCCTAGAAGTATCTGAGGGGAAAATTAATCTTTAAGATATGGCACTTTGAACAGGATAGATACGGGTTATCTGAATCACAGGTTATACCTATAAAAATATGGCATCAAAGAAGCTCCCTTAACAAACATTCTCTCCACCTCTGCTTGCACCCTTTATCTGACTGAGGAGCAAATTAAGCTGCAGCAGCAGGAACAAGCAGGAGAGCTGTTAGTGCAACCCTGAGCACCTCTGAACCACCAAACCCCCGGGGACCGCCGCGGTGCGAATGCTCAGCGGCAAAAGTCCCCGATCAGATGTACCCTGTTGCCCTTTTCAGAGTCTGCATGGATCTTCAATACTCCCTTCAGATCTCTCACATTGCAAATTCCCCAGACCAGATCTGTAGTGGTGATGTGTGGATCAGCTTTCTTCATGTTAATGGAGATAAGGCACGTAGGAATAATCAAACCTCCTAGGTTACTTATTCCACTCCCTTGCCATTGCTGCTAACCTTGCCATCCAGCCACCAACACAATATGTTTTAAGAGCACTTATCTCATTTGTGAGAGCATTTCAATACTTTAAACAAACTAGAGTTTTTTACATTTTATTTTATAACTTTCCACTCTCTCAATTTTTCCTTTCTGAGATATCCTGTACATGCAGATTATGGTTTNTTTTTTTTTTTTTAATTTAGGAAACATTATCCCTAGCCCTTTAATTAACCACACTGCCCATCTGCTCCAAGCTCTCATCAAATAACACCATTCTCATGGCCATGCTCCTCAGCTAGAGTTCAGCTATCACACTATCTGGCCTCCACGATAGCCAGCCTGCTGTTCCAGGCCAAGGAATCATCCCTGCTTCCATTCCCATGACTGTGTTACTCTCAGGCACTTTGCTCTTAAAGCCTGCTTCTCCAGCAAATCATTATCCAATTGTGAGCACAGGCAGGATGCAGCCTGGTCCTGAGGACCCTTCCCAGGAGCAGACAGGCAGTATCCGTGTGAGTCAGTAGATGGCTCTGTTACAAGACATTGCTACAGTTTTTGGGTCTGTGTGTGTCTGTCTGGGATGATCTTTTAGTCCTTCTTCTTTCTTTTTGCAAAGTGGGTTTGTATCCAAATCCGTCTCCCCTCTGCATGGGTCAGGTAAACTGTCCAAAGAACAGAGCTCATCAAACCCAAAGCAAATCAAATATGTCAAAACATGACAATCCCCATATATCCCAGGTACTTTTCAGTCAAATGCCAAGAGAAAGTGCTGTGACACCCCTGAGTATTAAGTCATCAGAACGACAAAATTAATTACCTCGATCTTCCCTCAGTTTGTCCTTGCTCATGCTGCCTGGAGTTTGAAGGAGCTCAGAGAGGTCACAGCTTTTTTAGTATCACACTAGAGACACTGATCATTTTTGTATCATTTTTAAACTGCACTTAATTATAAGAATGGCCATACTGGATTAGATTAATTACCCATATTGTCCAACATGTTGTTTCCAACAGCAATCAACAGTGAATGCCTAAGGAGGACTATAGGAACATGTCAAGGAACTATGAGATACCCTGAGTAATTGTAGCCCTCAGCCATTCTTGCTCCAGGGATATTCTAAATTGGAGTAGTCTTTATCTATTCAGTAACCTTCAAGAGACTTTTCTTGCATGACCTTGTGCAGCCTCCTCTTGCCCCATTTAAGGCTTTTCCACCAACAACACCCCACACCAAGCAGTTCTACAGCTCACCTACACCACCTGTAGTGTGCCTCTTTTCATTTGTTCAGAGCCTTTCCCTGCCATCTCCATAAGCCATGCCTAGCTCCTGGATTAGAACACTGAGTGAACAGGCAGGCTCTGCTCCCCTTCTCTGTCTAGTTCCCCATCTAAGAGATTTGTGTTGCACTCTGTTCAGTCCATGTACTTTCTGCCCATGTCCACATCACAGGTTCAGTATTAGGGAATACACCCTGGCCAGGTAACACATCTCTGCATGCCTTGCTCAGTTCACACAGCTCAAAAATCAGAATATTCTACAGCTGTGCCAAGAGACTGAGGAGAACTGTGGTACAGTTCATTACATGGCTGATAAACCCATTGTTGCCAGCACTGCTGCACTGTCTAGCCCTAATAATGTTTTTTCTCTCCATTTTCTGCCTTGAGCACCAGTTCAATTTGATTTCGGCCCATGAGCAAGAGCAATTCTCACCACAAACTGGAACCAGGTCTTAGACTGTGTTTCTTGTCAGGCCAAAATGGCATTCAGTGCCATTAAAAGGCAGTTTTAATGGTAGTTCCTGCTGAGTAATCATGGACACCAGGCACTTTGTACCTTTGGAAATGTCTCACTAATAGCAACACGGGGGAGGAAGGGAGAGTTCCCTGTGGAGCCTGACATATCACAAATTCAAATATGACTAATTCTGCCTGTCCATCAGAGCCTGTTCCCTGCACCCTGTCCTTCTCACTCCTCTGGCCTTACCTGTTCCTTCTCTTCTCCAGGCTTGTGCCTGACTCTGCTCCTGGCTGTGGTTCTGACTTTTGGGAAATACGCATCTTTCCCACCTCAGGCCCCCTGGATTTCTTTGTGTAGTGTGTTCAAAAATTACCAACTCACTATCCTAGATCTGCCTTTAGCAAGTGAAATAATAAAGTCCCCACATCTAATCTTCTGCATGGTAAAAAAACCCTGTCCAGAGAGATATGGTTACTCCAAAATCCCTCTGTGAAGTGCTCAAACTAATACTTAAATACCTGGAAGGAGGGGACATTGGCACTAGGCACCTTGCAAAGGTTTCAGTTCTTGTCTTTGATATGAGAAACATGCAAAAGCTGTCAGGAGACCTTTACTAAAGAGTGTTTCAGCTCCTCTGGCTGTTTTGCCCTGTGGACAGGCTGCAAGGCTTTGTGCTGAACTGCAATAAACAGGAAGCATTAACAATAGCTCTGAGACAAGAAGGCTCCCCTGAAAGTCTGTGGCCCAGATATTTGGCTGGTGCTAATCAGAGCCATTCAGCTGGGCTTTGGGGAACTGCATGGAGTACATCAGAACTAGTCCCAGCTCACATGTCTCTCATGGAAAGAACAGGTGACAGCAACAAAAGGTGGTGGGGAAACATTTTATTGTCCAGCTGGATGTTTCTCATAGGTTAGAAATGAGCTCACTTTCCAACCTCATTGCAATCTATGCAGTAAATATCCACTGTTTTGTTGGCATTTTTGAATCACCCAGAGGAGATGCTGGCATGGTGCATCCTCTGGGAGGTTGGATCACCCAATTAATCATTTCACCACAGGAAAATTATTCTTTTCTGTGTCAGTTCCCAAGTAGCATCTGCTTCACAATCTGCAAAACAAAGCAAAGGAGCCTGGTACCCATGGCCAGCTTTGGAAGGAGTATGAGTGCAAAAGGTGCAAGGCAGGAAAACCCCTAATTACTGAAGTAGATAAATAAACACACATTTCCACTTCCCAGGGGTGAGCTCGCTCAGCTCAGCCACCCCTTGTCCCCACAATAGCATTTTATCCTTCATCTATTTCATCTAGAGGCAAGGGATTTTATCTCCAATAGGTGCTGGTGCTTGTGCCTGGCTCAGGCTCTCGGCTGCCTTTAGGTGCCGCTCCAGCACAAATAAATCCAGCACGGCTCAGCCTGGTCCTTCCCACGTGTGGAACGCAGCCCTTGCGGGGCCTGCCCTGCCCGGCAGAGTCACGGCAAAAATGCACCGAGTGCATCACAGCTACACCAAGCAAGAGCCATAAAACTCGCGTGGCTCCCCGTGAAAGAGCTGCTGGTTTGGTGGGGGTTTTTTAAATTTTTTTTGTTTGGTTTGGTTTGTATTGTTTTTGTTTGGTTTGGGGATTTGTTGTTGTTGTTGTTGTTTTGGTTCCACAAACTGTTTAATTCAAGTGACAAGTGACCTGATCATTCCCAAGCTATTCCTTTGCCTCGTGTTCTTTTGGTAATTAACTCCTTCCTAGAGATGGGGCATTGCAGAGCAGCTGTCCTGTCCCTTGTGTGGGCAGCCCCACAGATGTCCAGCTGCTTCCTCAAACACTTCCCTACCTCCAGCCTTGCAGGTGCTGTGGGTTTCTACTTATTCCTTCAGGGAAGGGACAAAGTTACTCCAGACTCTACAAAGTGTGCTAAAAGCAGTGATCCTTCATCCTCACCAGTGCAAGAACTACGAGGATTGAGGTGAAGTGGTAGAAGAGCAGGGTGGAGCTCCATGCTGAAGTTTCTCATTCTTGAGACTTCTGTAGGTTTTGGTCATTGTCCCGAGATGGCTCTCGCTGCAGCTGCTGGCTTTTCCCATGGATCATGGATCAGTTTCTCCATCCTATGCAGCCAGTTTCTCTGATCCTCTGCTTTGAGAACAGCTCCTTGGCTATAAAACTTACCCTCCTGTTTCTCTCTTCTGCCCCAGTTTCTTCACCCCCTTTACGTTTTCTTAAAGTGAGAGGATCCTGGTTTCTTTCTTTCCCCATCTGAATATTCTCTCTCTCTCTTCAGACTGCAGAGTTTCAGATCCCAGGCCAGATTAATCCTCTGAATCTCTGGCATTCAAGCAGAGCCTGGAATGAGAGCCTCTTTTCCTTGCTGCATAGTATTTTGCCATGATATGGACGGGAAGAGTGGAAATATCTCAAGGATACTTCCAGGCTGCAACAAGCTCAAACAGAACATTCAGTAATGCAGCAATTTCATTAAAATAACCCAAATTCATCAGTTATGCAAAGCCTCTCCACAGCACACCAGTGAGTCAATTAGTGAGGTTAAACCAGAACAAAGCCCTGTCCCTGGGATAGGCAGTGACTTGCCCACAGCCCCGGAAAGAACAAGAGCGAGATTTGTTTTGTGCCCACGGATATACAATTTCTGCCCTTGGAATCATTTCCTCGAAGGAAAGGGATAAATTAGAGGCCCTGCTTCCCTCTCACGATGAGGAAAGCTCTGATGTTGTTTTGCCTGAGGCACATCATGAGCTAGGTTGGAATTGTTTGTGTGGGCATCTCCTGCTCACATGTAGGACCAGTCTGCACTGTAGGTGCTGCCAGGGGACACCTGGGCAGCAGCAGTGGCCAGACCCAGACACATCAGTCCATTGATGCCTCAGGTTTTAGCTTTTATATTTTTCAGATTCTGTCCTGCTTTAGTGTGTAGTTCTGAGCTTCATATTAGGGGATGGTAAGCTCTCTTCACAGAGTAGGCAGACAAAACAATTCCTTCTCTTGCTGGGGTGGGGACCAAGGGCAAATGATTCCAATTTCAGGCCCAAGAGCATAAACAATGGTGGACTGAAGAGAGAAAAACAGGAAGGATGTGATTGCATAATTTAAAGCTATAATTGGACAATTAACTCCAATACACGAATGGATCAGAACTTATAGAAGTGTGAGACCCCTGACTGATTGTCCATTTTGTGGCCATTTTGGTTCATCTTGGGTGCAGCCCTGGCTGGGCTCTTGTGCTGCCCCAGGTGTATCCAATGAGGCCTTTTAATAAATATCTACTTTATTCTTTAACTCCTTCTAGTCTCTGTTCTAGGTCAGCCTTCACAAGGCATCACCATGAGCATGTGCCAGAAACCAACCCCATGGAACACTTCTTTCCTTGAGTTCAGTCCTCTGGGGGCATTCCTGAGAATCTGATGCCAGAACTAAGGCAGTGTGGGCTGCAGGTGTGGAGGGAGCCTCTCTTGGGAGATTCTTGGGAACCAAGTGCAAGTATTGGTACTTAATGTTGTGCACCCAACTCTGTAAAATGTGGCCAGAGCATTTTAACTAGGCTGGGCAAGGGCTTGCTTCTCATATTGCTTCCTGTGCTTTTGTGCATTGTTACTTCTCAGGTTATTCAAAACATCTAAAGGAGGCTGAAGCAATTACACTGCAACTAAAATAAAGTCCTAATTTTGTAACCCACTTCCCCCCTCACCCACACAGAAAAAATCCACAATGAAATGTAGTGCATGAGAAAATACAGAATATTCCACCTACCCTTCAACAGAGCATGTATGAGCACAGCCCTATCACAGCCAGCACCAGGCTAGAGAGCTTTTCATGAATTCGGAATATATATGGGCAGGAGCTTGATAAGCAAATAGCAGTGTTCCCAGCACACCAGCCAAGCCCTATGAAAACTAAAAACAATAAATTTATTGAAAGCTTTTTTAAAATTGGAGGAAATTATTACTCATTTGAATTCTGTTCATGTTAAGGTCAGTGGTCTTTTTTTCAGATTCTGATTGTTAATATTAGATGAAAGGACATTTCCTTTACATTGTATTTATGAACTCTAGTGGCACAAGGAGCATAACAGCCACATACATTGCACACCAGAAACATTTCTCAATTTTGCATTGTTTAAGAGTTAGTTCATTACTCATTTTTCCTTTGACCTTTAAGTTAAAGCCAGGGTTATTGAAATACATTGGGACTGATTGTGGTTCTAGAATTTCTGTGTGGATACATGACTTGCTTTCAGTCAATGCAGCCTAGACTGTGCACATGGATAAGACTGTGGTTTGAAAAACACTGGTCTCAGTTCTCTCATATTCTGTATGATGGAGGCAAAAATCCCAAGAGGTTGTAGGGTGGGACAAGTATCTTCAGTATCTTCTGTTGAGTTTGACAGAACAAGCCCTGTTTATGCCTCTAAGGTGGAACACCACAGCATTCAGCTGAATTTACCTGGCTTTGCATGCTAAAAGTTGCCTGCATTGCATCATATTGTGGATATTCAGGAGGAAATTTTTGATTGCTCAGGTGAGAGCTTCCACAACGCCGCAGGAGCACAAAATTACGGTCTGAGATTTGCTGCGGCTTCCTGCTAACAGCAAACATAATTTGACAACTGAAGGTACCCCAGAGCCTTTTGTGTGGTCTGTACCATGGAATAATTATCCACAAGACAATATACTCCTGGTGGCACTTCCATTGCCCCCAAAATTGCCTCCTTTCACTTTGCTGGTGTTACTGTCATTTCATGGAATGACAGTAATATTAGTCAGAAGCTTTCTGTTTGTGTGGCAGAAAACAAAGAAGCAAAATTCTCTCAGATTTGCCTGTGCTTAGGTGCTGGATATTGCTCAAGGTACATTCTTGCACTCTGTGGTTGCTACCAGGGACCAAAGAGCTATCAACACTGTCAAACTTTCACTCAGCAGTGGAGCCCTGTCAGATCTGCCCTGATGTCTGTGAGAACCAGGTTTGGCCGTGGGTTTTCCAAGTGCTCCTTCCCTCTACATCAGCTGCCAACTGTGCATCTTTGTCAGCCAGACAACAGAACTGTGTGCTGAGCCCCAGCAATGCTGGCAGCTCTGAGACTTCCACCAAACACCCGTGAGCAGTGGCTTCTTCCTCATGTGGCTGCTGAGACACTGCTCTCCTTTTTTCTGGTGAGAGTGACACCAGAGCACGTCCTTTTCCTCCTGAGGCATGACAGCCTGTGAGCAGCATGGCTGAAACACCATAAAATTTTAGCCCAAATCCTTTCCCCCCGTCTTTTCTTTTTCTTTTAATGGTAGGATGAATGTGGCCTTCTCTTGCCATGTCCTCGTGCACACACTTCCATCCCAGCTTTGCCAATTCTGAAGGAAATGGAGAGTATGTTGACACTTGTGAGTGGTTTGGAAAGATTTAGAAGCCTCAGAGCATTCTCCATCACAACTGATACCAACACAGCAGCAGCTCAGCCTGTCCCCTGCAGTAATTATTAAAGGTGCCTAGAAAATGCATGAAATTAGTAAAGGCATTTTCTGGTTTGATTCAAAAAACTCTTGTGTTCTCAGAGTCAGAATTCAGCAACAAATGCTATGTTTGCCTATCACTGAGAAATGTTAAAATATAGAAAAAAATTATCAGCATTCTCACAGAACGAGGCAGGCAGCCTTCTCTTTCCACTTTCTAATCTCCTCTGCTCACACAGGATGCACAAACAGCAAAGCTGCACAGAATATTTTGAACAATTCTAGTTTGTGAAGAACTCCACTAAAATTTTAGTCTCAAGTAAAGTTTTAGGGCCTCATTCAGATTTCAGAGTTTTGGCCTAAAGAAAACCCATGTTGCTAAATTATTAGTAATGACCTGGACAACCACAGCTCATTTCAAATTAGCAATAATATTGCCATTGTGATGAACGGTCATAGATTTTATGTGAAAATTTGCAGAAAAGGCATTTGGGGGGGGTGCTTTGCAGTCTTTTGAAACAGTGCAAAGAACACTACTTTTCCCATTAGCCTTCCAAACTCATGTGTTTAAAGGCAGCTTAAAGTGAAAGACACAGTGAGAGTGTCCCGAGGCCGCCCCCGCTCCAAAATAACAATAATACACAAATAGTTCAGCTATTGAATAGGTTGGGGTAATCCTTTGTACTTTTAGTATTTCACCATCTGCCATGTCTAAAAAGAAGTACATGTAGCCAGGAGCAGTGTGAAAGACAGGCAGGCGAGGGATCATGACCCCTGCTTTTGACCTTGATGCTGAGAACTCCCATCTCAAAAGAGATCTAGGGCTGCAAACCTGTCACTAGTCCTGCCCTTTGCAGCCAGACAATTGGCAGGGCAGATTCGTCTCTGTAAAAATGAGAAACTGTTGTGGGGGGCTTAAGGGGAGGAGGGAATGAACACCAGGGAACAACTACTGCATTTCAAATAACCTCACTTATTCCTCTCAGCCCTCCTATCAGCATTTCCCTTCTCTCATTTCCATACCGAAGGCAGATATAAAGCTGTGAAAGATGTTCAAGATGTGGCACCCATTTGGAAACCTCCCAGGCAGTTGTACTGACATGTTTTTAAAGACTGCCTGTAGGTCTTTCGTCTGGATTAGCTGCACATTCTTCCCTTGGCTCCTTTTCTGTACTGAAGAGCTCCCTCACTTTTATCCATTGCAGGACAAAGTTCCCCTTAAATCCCCACCTTAGAACTCGCTAATTTACACAATAGAAGAGACTTGCTTACCACCTCTTTGCATCTGTATTTACACAGAGGGGCACCTGGATCCAAGTGAAGTTCCTTTTGGGGGTTGACTTCCCTTTGCAAATCAGGAGTACATTCCAGAGCTTCTCTCACTTTAAGTTCATACCAAATATGCAAGTTCAGCTGGCTTGTTCAGGAGAGTAAGGCAAGCAAGACCTGGCCTCTGACTCGACCTCACGTATGAGCAAGGCCTCTCTTTTCTTTTTTATAGGTTTTTCTTGAGTGCCAGAAGTAAGCAGAAGTTTCTGCTTTCAAAGGAAGGACTGGTGGATGCAACACATTGATCTCGCTGTCCTGATCTACTTCTCTTTCATTAGGTTGTTTTTTTATTATTGTAGAGGGAAATAACATAGATGGAAAAAAAAATCAGGAAGGTCTATGCCAGACACATAAAGCTGAGGTGTTCATGTTTTGCAAATTGTTTCTTCTCCTGTCTACTCATAGATAATGGAGTTTTTGACATCGAGCCACAGAAAAACAGAAAAAAAAATGTTGCCTGCCTTGGCCAACCTATTGAAAGAAATCATCTCCTCTTTCCACTTTGTTTCCATTCCCCTCATTAATCCATCTTTCCTGCCCAGCTTAACTCTCCCATCCTGTTATCTTCTCTTTGTAATGTTTCACCCAAGATGAGGCTGCTGCCTACCATAACAAATTCCTCTGAGAGAGCTGGCAAAAAGAGAACATGACAAGAATCTGCAGGCAGATAGAAACCTGAATGGCTGGCCTTAAGCTATATTGATATTTCTGTAGTGATATATACAGAGACTGCAGTAAAAACCTAGACTTTTGGCTCACTAGGGCCAGTTACTTGTTTTTAGATGCGGCTGCTAATGAGTCTTTCAAAGGAAAATGAAAAGTCCCTGTATTACACTGAGCTCTGGTGCATTGCTATAGAGAGGGATTTTTCCTTGACCTTACAAATCAACAAGATATGTCATGCTTATTCTGATATTCTGGAATCCAAATATCTACAAATATTATCAATCAACATTAAATAACCGAGTCCTACTCAAAATCCAAGGTAACAAATATGTGTATGAGGCTATGTGATTGGGTTCTTGGTCATCATATGTTGTCCTTTAAAAATGTTGTTTTCCCTTCATTTTGGAAAAGTTGAAATAAATGATCTGATTGTCTTTGACCTAGCAAAGGGAAATGAAATAAGAACAACTGGGTAGGTCAAGAAGGAGATGAGTCATGTTAATTCAACTCATCAGGAAGGGCCAGAAATCTGGACTACAGGAATTAGGACAGCTGAGAGGGAGTAAAGCAATTGCAAGTGTATTAGACTCATCCAAATCCCTTAAAATGGCCTTTGGTTCTCACAAAGTCAGCAATATATTGTTGGAAATGCTTGACAAAAGTGGAAAAGAAATTGCTTTTAACACAACGTTCAGTGGAAAATGTCAGTGCTTCATTTGAAAATATGGGCTGCTCTCTTAAAACCTGGAAGGTTTCAGCAGAGAAATTGTTGCAGCAAAATATAAATTAATTTAGGTGAAATCAACAATCTATCAGAAATGTCAGAAGATTTCTTAACCTGACTCGATGTAGACTTTTTGGATTTCTTATCACTGAAATATATTGTACAGTCCTAAATCAATACACTGAAATACTGGCAAGCATCACCAGCAGTACATATGCTTTCATTTTACTATTAGTAGCATTAATGTTAGAAAGAGCAATCTGTGCTCTTTTATATGTATCTGATTACTTCCATTTACAAATATGGATTTGCTTTAATAATGTTCTTCTAGAACAGGACACACCCTGCAATGCTTCACACTTTTCCTCCTATAAATCATGTCTAAGCTCCTTCCCCTGGCCAAAACTGACTGCATAACTTCTCCTGATCACTTCCACTATTTCTGCCTCTCATCCACTCAGTCGATTCCACAGTGTCCAGAGGTTATGAATGTCCCAGTGATGTCTCAAACCAAAACCAAGCCACTGTGGATGAGTCAAAAAAGCTGAGTCCACAAGACCACAGATAGTGCTCTAAATACAATTGTGCAGCAAGACAGAAAAATAAATGAAAACTTTTTTTAGGTCAACGAGGATCAGGTAAAATTGGAGGCAAGCAAAGGCAGGCAAACAGTTTTTGGATTAAGCACACGGGTTTTTTGCTCTATGATTTTGCCTCAGGTTCATTTTGAAGTTTATAAGTTTTTATTTTTTTAATTATAGCTCCAGTGTTTGAGGTTTTATTGGAATTTGGGGGGTTCTTTTTTCTTTTTCCTGGGTAAAAACAATATCAAAATAGGATAAATGCTCAGACAAACTGTCAGGAAATATTTTCTGAAACCAAGAGGAACAAAGATGAAGATGAAAATACCAGCAGTTCCCATTGTCCTTCCTAGTCAGTCCAGCACTGAAGGTACTGCTTTTTCATCAGGAACAAGAAGGAATGCAAATCCTCTGAAGGACCAAGGACTAGCACTGTGTTGCCCAGTACACAAACTCCTACTTTTCACTGCTGAGCAGCTCCATGGTGGGATGCATTCAGGTATCCCACAGCATCAGGAGAGCAGCGAGCGCTTCAGAGAGCAACCGCTGCGGAGTCTCCATCCTTGGAGGCACTCCAGCCTCAGCCAGGTAGGAGTGACCCTGAGCAACCTGATCTGACTTTGAAGTTGCATTTGGCTTTGAAGTTGGCTGTGCTGTGAGTGGGCGTGTGGCCAGGTGACACTGAGAGGTCCCTGCCACGCTGAGATGTTCTGTGGTTCTCTCTAAAGCTGCTCAAATTGGTTCCCTGTGCAGGCAGAGTGACACAGAGCAGGACAGTGATAATGCTTGAGCACAGAACCTGCAGCCAGCAATAAGGGTAATGTCTCTGTTTCCAAGGGTGAAGAGCAGATGTGAGAGTTGCTAAAGTAAGGATGGTCTAACGACATAAACAAGACAGTTGTTTGGAAGGTGAGATAGCATCTCTTTATTAAGCCAGCTGATAACGGTGGGAAAACAAAGATAAGGTTTGGGGAATGTAAGAATTTTTCAGGTCTGCTTTTTTTCATGTCAGGTCATCTTCAGTTGATCTTGTAAATAATCATAATTATTGCAGTAAACTATGGAGAGATGGTGACTTCATGCATATATTTACTTGAGAAAATGTGAGACTAGGCTTTAAAATGTACATTAAGGAGATGTACAGACTGATGTAAAAGGAAATTTGAGTTTGTTTTGAAATAAAGTACAGTGTAAAGGGAAATTCTGCAAGTTGGATTTTTAATTTACTTTCAAAAGTAATTTTAATTTTCATTTCCCTGGGAGACTCCAGTTTGCAGAGACTACAAAAGTACAGTTCAGTTCACTGGAAATGGTGGTGTCTGGTGAAGAGAATCTCTTGTCTGGGACAAGAGGACATTTCAGGTTAGAACTAAGAATGTGTTTGCCATCAGTGATGGCCTTCAAAGAGCTCCTGAGAGATGCACTTACCTCATGTCAGCCCTGTGAGTCACTCTTTTACACAAGTAATAAATGTATTCAGATTATATATACTTAACACAAGAAGCCAGGCTTAATGGCTTGTTTTGTTAAAGATGTCTTATTTCCTCAGCTGTTCAACATGAAGACATCTCCCCAGTGCTGTGTGGCAGCTGTGTGTATCCTGACTTCAGAGGGCTGTCTGACCCAGTCAGGGCAGGTTTGTAGTTCAGACAGATCCAAACCTCCCATAGTTTTGCCCTTAGATTACCCTCTAGATTGCTTCTGAAAAAGTCCCTGCCATTCAGCAGCAGAATAAATTATTAGAGTTTGGGAAGAACCCTAAAGCTTTCTTTGCCCTTGTTCCATGCAGCTCGGCACCTCTCTTTTGCTGCCTCTCATTCCATCCATCCCTGTGTGCATCAGCTGAGGGTGAAATTATCTCGAAAGGTTCCTGGGGGGCCTCTTGGGCCTTGTTTCCAAGTGTTGGTATTTTTAAAGAATCCAAGGTTATATGAGGGATGGGCTACAAATATCTGAAATAAGGCAGGCATTCTGAGAAAAGTCGAGATGTGCTGATTGGAGAAGGCACAAAGGACCCACATCCAAAGCCCAGCAGATCAGTGGAAGGATGTGCAACGCCCCAATCTGATGAAGCACGGCGCGATGAGACGCTCAGAAACTGAAGACTTTGATTGCTGAGCCCTGTAGCAAAGATTCCCTGGATGCCACAAAGGTGAATTGAGGTTAGCAGGGAGCAGATAAATACAGGAGGGTGCAGACTTCCATACACCTGATGAGCGAGCACGGTTTGCTTTCATCTAAGCGGGGCCCTGTGTTTTCCAAACACTTCAGATGCTGCGTTCTTGTTTTGGTTTGGTTTTCATTATTAAAAACGCAGCAAATGAAACCCCCAGAGAAGAATCTGGAGGGAGAGCTGCTCCCACATTTTCACCTCTAGGTGGATTGCTTGACCCTGCCCACAGTCCCACCTCGAGTGAGTAACAAAAACATAAATCCCTGTGGGACATGGGAAGATACAGGTTTTACGTACCAGCAGAGTGTGCCTCAGGAAAAGGTGTGAAATCATTGCCAAGGAATTTCAGCATTTATGTGCAGCTCCAAAGTAATCATCTTCTGTTTACTGCCTGGGTAAAACCCTTTATTTCTTGGATGCTGCATATTTGAATTCCTACCTATCACAGACAAAAGAGGCATTTTGTTCTTGCAGCTGCACTCTGTATACTCAGAAGTGCCCTGTGCTCTCTCAGATTTTCCCTTATTTTCTCTTTATTGGCATAATTTCCTTCACTGAAGAACTGCATTTTTTGCACAGGAAACAATGACATATACCAGGGCTACCATGAACATCCTGTTATATGTAAGTAATGCTCCCTATGCTTATTTTTCACTAAGAATACTTTCGATTTTCAGACCAAAATGGCTTAAAAACTCATTATTTACACAAAGCTGTCCCGTCTTATCAGGCCTGATATTTCTCTGAGTATAAGCCTATGAAATCCATTCTCAGTGAATTCTGTCTGCAGGGTATCAAAGGCCCTGTAGGGAGGGATGAAAGGTCCCTATAACTCTCAGGTCATGATGTAGGCAGTGACACCAGTGCCAGGTGTCCTGCCTGAGGAGAGCAGAGTCAGCAGCACAAACCACCCCGTTCCCTGTGTACATCTATTACATATTCCAGTGATGCACCAACTTCAGCACGTTTTCTGCAAGGAAAGAACACCTTTTTGATCCCTCTACAGACTCCAAACCTTTGAGAACCTGGTCTCTTCACTGTGGTTTGAGAAGCAGCATCTCAACTGTGCCTAGCTTGTGACTATTGGTCCTTGGGTGCCAAGGCAAGGAACACTCAGGCTAGGAAGATTGTTCATGTCCTAGGCACAGACCTCCTCAATCCTGGAAATGGCAAATTAGATGAGTTGAGGGCATTAAAGACAGAGAATCTGTTCCTTGGTGCCAAAGCTGACTTGAATAAGGCTCAACACAGAGCACCATCAACTGGAGAGATTTACTTGAGCAACAGACCCTGGTATTTCTTATCTCAAGTAAGTTGTATCCCAGACAGTGCTTTAAAAAAATCATCTGTGTGGCCAGTGCCTCCTGCACAGGGTATAGTCCATCCCCACACGGGCTTGTGCCCACCACTGGCATGACTCAAGTTGTCCAAGAAATTTGCTGATTAATCTCTGCATGCCAGCTAATGAGAAGCCACTGGCTGGGTGCAGGTAGTGGGTGCATTTGCTCAGACCATGGCACTCAGGATGAGTTGGATCACCCTTTCAGCAGTGTGCTATGATGGAAACCCTGTAAAACACTTTGGCAAATACGAGTGTGCACTGTGTGAATGTTACAGCCACCAAATTTGTTGTGGGTCCCTGTGACTAACCAGAGCCCTAAGATTTTAGTAGGGATTTAATTTAGTAGTGTCTCCTAGGGGCATGTGGGAAAGGCATCATTCCTATAATTCCTTAAAGCTTGGGGGGAACTGAGACCTGTGTAAGTATTAATCCCAGGCAGTTATTCTACAGGATTCTGCTAGAAGAAAGTACAGAGGTTTCATACTTGAGCACTCTCAGGCTATGGAGAGGCGGCCTAAATGCCCAATCTTCCACAGACCCTGACTCACTGGTTCTAAAGGTGTGCTGGGGTCTGCTGAATGGCACCATCTCTTCTCTGGTTATACCCCAGGAGTCTGGCAGGAATGACCTGGCATCCCCTGTCTGCCCTTCCCCTCATCCTTCTCCTCCATCCTCTCCCTTCCCAGCCCAGAGCTCGCTGCCTGCAGCTGGCAGTCCCAGGAGCTGGGGCACAGCCTCTGTGCTTTGTGGCTGCACTCCTGGCCATGCTCCTGGCTTCAGGGGGCTGCAAAGCGCTGCTGTACCAAATTAAAGTCTCTTGCAGTCTCACTCTCTGGCTGTGCCGCTTCCAAAGCACAAAGAAAGGTTTGTTAACACAGCAGCAGCTACCATGATTTTAAAAAATCACACCTTTTGCCTTGTGCTGGGAAATCTGTGGGCGTTGGGGCGAGGTATATATACACATACACTCATAGTGTGTGCATGCATGTTACAGAGGTTCTGCATATCTACATATATATGGATCTGTATCAACTTACAGATATGTGTACATGCACAGGTTAAGCCTTATCTGTAGAACAAGCTAATATGCCCCCTTCTTTTTTTGAAAAACAAACATTTATTGCTGACTTGTCAGGCGTATTCCTTTGTGTTGTTTTTTTAACTTGGCCAGTTCTTAGAGTACAATAGTACATTGGCCATCTGTGCAGAGGAGAAGAGGGGTTTAATGAATAGACAAAGCAGGGAATGATTGACTGATTGGGACTCTTTCCCAGTCTCATTCATACCAGCCATACAATGGAATCACTCCCCATTTACACCGCCAGAAGTGAAAGGAGAATCACGTCTGTTTTGAGTTCATTCCTCAGAAGCTCAGATCATCCTCCCGGGCAAAAGACTTTAAAGCACGTGCTGCTGAAGCCAGGCTATCTGGTTTATTCAGAACATGCCCCAGCCTTTTATAGGTGCTAGTAAAATTAGCTTCTCCTCGGCCCCTCTGACGGTGTCATGCAGCAGACGTGGCCTTTGTATAGGGCTAGGACAGTTTGTGTCCGGACAAACTTGTTTATGCAACCCAGTATGCCCCTTCCTTTTTTTGTCCCCGTGTATAATGACAAAGTTCTAGGCATGTGGGCAGATCACTTACTTTCCCCTTTTGTCAGAGTACAAATTTACAACAGCCTGTTTGCATACCGTGCGCTGGATTTTAATCAAGTTCACTGTAAGGAGAGATAATAAAAATGAGAACCATGATTACTTCACAGTTGATTTCATTTGAATAAAGAACTGCTCAATGACAGATGGTTTCTAGAGCTGCTCTATATGTGAGCTGCCATGATGTTGAATAGTAAGGAGAACAAGAAAGTAGGCTGCTGTGGTCTTTGGGTCCTTACTTTGTCTTATCTATATTCATGTTTTATTCAGAGAGGAAATTAGACTCCACACCATTTTTTATTCAGAAGAGAAGGTTGGAAAGGAATAATACACAGTATGCAAACCTGCCAGCTTCTCTCAGATCAGGTCCACATCCCTCTACTCTGCCAATACAGCTTTAACAGTATTCTCCACCAGCAAATGCCTCATTGTGAATGTAGCTCATATCAGGGGAACTGTGCTTTTGGCAGTGTGACTCGTTTCACCTCCACCCACAGCCCAGGGGCAAATGTGTTATCCCAGAACAGTACAGCAAGGGGTTTTGTTTGTAAAAACCTGTGTGAGGAAGGGGTGTCTCTATGCACTGCCTCATGTGGCTACACCAGTGACACTGCAGCACAGATGAGCTGTTTCCACTGGCTTTGGATTTGGCTACTTCTGTGGGTTACTTTTGCCATACCTAGTACAGTATCAGACTGTACTGAGGACTTTGTTCTCAGAGTTTTAATCAGTGGCAGAAATTGAGGCGTATATTGAGGCAGCATATAAAACAAATGTACAAACCAAAGATGTTTGGTGGCATATCCTTGTATGAATGAGTGGTCTTTCATCACCAACTTACAGCAATTTTAATCTCTCCCTCATTGCACCTGATCTCACCTGCATTATTCCAAGCTGCAATGGAAAATCATTGACTTGATGAATTAAAATGCTAAGCTTGCTTTGCATTTGGAACAAGTTTTCCAAAAGAGGCAAAAAAATCTACACTTTTCCCATGAATAGCTAGGAATGTAAAATTTTTCAGGAGTAGGAATAGCTTTTCTTAGACCACCTACTGTGTTTGGAAGGCTTAGACAAGTTTTTAAGGACATCGCTGAATTTCAGAAAGTTCCAGTCTTCAAAAATGGGTAGAGGTTGAGAAGTGTTGCTTTGAAATCTGTTAATACAACAGGAAGAGAGATCATTTGAGATGAAAGGTAGCTGGTGCCTGTGGTTTGTTGGTGTCAGGAGGGACTGCTACTAAAAGTGGAGTCCCAAAGGGCATTAGCCCATGTGGTTCAGAGGGAAAGAGGTAATTTATCACCTCAGGACCACAGAGGTATTTGCTGAGAATAGTTACTGAGGGATTAGAACATGCCATAAAACCACTGTCTTTATTGCATCCACGAATTTTGCATCCAATAATGATTAAAGCCAAGAGGTAAATATTGCAGCTCCTCAGGCCTCATTAATGGGAGTCTTTCCAGTGGCTTTTAAATGCTTTGAATTGTGCTCACATAGAGCACATTCATCTTGCACATGCAAGCTTTTGGACTAAACTTTTTTGGCTGTTGAGTCATGGGTTCAGCTAGTGACCACCTGTGACTCTTGAGATCACTGTGATTATTAGCTTAGGCAAATGCACTTGTCTTCCATTCCTCCTTCCTGTCTCCATTTATCCTATCGGGTATTCACCTGTTGTGCACTGTCTAAATCCTTGATTAGGAGGTCTCTGGGTCAGGGCTTGTCTTTGTTTCCTTTGTTAGATCTCTTCTATATTAATCCCTTTCACATTGGCAGTATATGAAAGGTGGATTCCTCACAAATTCTTATTAAGTACCCAATTAATAAGAGCAAGAGCGTGTTAAAAGCACAGCACAGAGACAATGCTCCATTCAGATGCTGCATGAAATCTTGATGCTGATACTGTCACTTGAGTGAAATCTGTCTAGGGCTGGGAAGAATCCCATGATAAGCACTAGGAAAATGTTATTAACAGAGCGGGACATATTTTATTTATTTATTTGGAATTTGGTGGGTGTGTGTGTATAATAAAATAAAAATATCAACTGCTTCCTTTGTTTCTCTCTATGCACCATTTAGATTTTAGAAATTCAGACATCAATTGAGCCTGGGTTAAAAAAAAAAGAAAAATTTGCCTAAACGTTAGCCCCTGAATCTGAGCATAATCTGGGGCTTCATTCCGCTTTACAACTTCTCTAGAAACACAGAACACACAATACAGAATTTTATGGTCATTTGGAGAAACAAGCATCCTCTCCTGGGATAGCTCTGTGTTTCTAAGGAACTCATCAGTTCCCATGTGCCAAAGGATTAGTGAAGTTCAGCCATCAGACCCAAAACCTGAGTAGAACAGAATATTTAAGAGCATCAGTGATCTAGTGAATAGCAACCCAGGAAAAAACATCCCTGCCCATGGCAGTGGGATTGGGACTACATGATCTTTTAACTCAAACCATTCCATGACTCTGTGACCAGGAGGAACATTGTGGCAGATAGGCACTAAACACCAGAGGGTTGTATTGGTCTAAGAGATGAGCTGGGAGCACTTTGGGGCCAGTGACAACAGGAATTAGCAAGGGTGAACTGGCTGTGAGATCAAGCAAGATGAAGGAGAAGGTTTCTGGTATTCCCAGTTCAGAGAAAATTCTGGGTTTAACCTGAAACACAAATTAAATAAGGTGCCAAGCTACAATATTTGCTTTCATAACAGATGGCTACAAATTTCCAGAAGGAGGCTCGCATCTGAGGTGGGTCCAGTGGGCCCATGCTGAAAGAGCTGAGAAACCTGGCTCTGCTTCCAGGATCCTTCCCCCTGCAGGCCTCCAGGCTTCCTTCTCCCCTCTGCACATCTCCCCACACACAAAAGTCAGGAAGCACAGCCACACACGGAGCGCCTCGAGCTCCTGACTCTGCCTCCAGCAAACATTCCCACGGTGCACCTCCGGCTGTGGATGCGAGGTGATGAAGGCACGTCTCTGTGCGCTCCCCAAAGGGCTCCCACAGATCCTGGGTGCTCCTTCTGCCATTCATTGCCCCATAGAGCAGCCTTCAGGCCGCTCTGAATGGTAACAGGTGCTTCTGGCCCCATTGTGCCGTCCCAGCTGTCAGGGATTTCTGGGGACCAGTGAGTGAGATTGTGTAGGAGTTGCTTTAGTGGCTCTTTGCCATTCAGGAATTCTTTTGCGCCAAGGGAATCCTCCAACAGCTGTTTGGGCTGGCTTGGTGACAGCTTTGTGCTGCTGGAGCTGGGCAAAGCAGCCCCAGCTGGGCCAAGTATCTGGCTCCTTGAGTGTGACTTGCTTATTTAGGCCTGTGGCCCTGCTCTGTAGGTAATCACTGCTACTGGTGGTGAATGCAGCAAGCTGCTGAAGCCTTTGCCAAGGAGCAAAATACCGACTGATGTAATTGGAATGTGAGATCTGCAACGCTTGAAAATTCTGCCAGAAAGTAGTTAAATGGAGATGGCATCTCATTAAAGGGAAGAATGGGGTCTCTGTGTGTGTGTTCTGTCCTTAGACTGGGCAATGGATCCCCAGCAAGTTTCCTCTGCAAAAGAAGAGGATTTGAAAGAGAGGATGGGGAAGAGCTGGATCTGTGGGTGCAATGGGTAGGTGCAGAGCTTCTCTATTCAAGGATGTGACATCCAGGTGCAGCAAATGGAGGCCTGGCTTACAAACAAAGATAAGCTTTGCCATGCCACGGTTTTGGTTGTGCACGTGACCTGAATGTCTGTCCTCATCCCTTTGTGCTATTGCCTATTCAGGAGCCACGAGGAGCAAATCATGAGGCCAGCTACGACTGTCTCCGTATCTACTGAGTCACGATTGGCAGCGCACGCGCCGAGCATCAGCTGTTTGATTATCCAGAGAGCATGTGGCTTTACTCAGCTGCTCCGGGCTAAAAAAGCCAAGAAGGACAACTGACTGATTGTCGGGAAGTGTGGACAATGAGGCAGGAGCAGGAATCCATGTGACTGGTTTCTGAGTACAGTCCTTCAGCACCCAGTCAAAACAGAATGGGCCTGAGCTGGCTGATGACCTGCATATGTAAAAATATTTGTCCTTATTCAAAAGGGAGTGGGACAACATATACTGTGAATGGAACAATGCATGCAAGCATTTGGAAATCCAAGATGTGCCTTGCAGCTAAATCATATGAAGTGACATTATCTCCCCCAGTGTATTGTTGGTTGGGTAATCAGGTTCCAACAAAGCTGCAAAGAAAATAAAAGTGGCACAAAACAAACTCTTGCTAATGAGCAAGCCCATTATTTGTCTGCTGCTAAATATGTAAATACTGAAGCAGATTAAGCAACAGTAGCTTAAAGATAGGTATTTTTCTGTTCATTTATCTGTATTTTGTAGCCTAATGGATTAAAGTGTAAAGCTGACAGGCTTCTTTAAAGAGATGTTCCTTGGGGGACATTAAAAAGTCTTTATGCATTACACTAGACAAAACACCCACAGCACTGTCTTTGCTCTGAGTGAAAAATCAGCTTTTTTTTGGTCTGCTTTTTATAACCAGCTACTAAAGAATACTCTTTATTTTGGTAACTAGACAAAGGAAGGATGTGCAATAGAGTTAGACATCACCTAGAAATTACAGTATTTGCCAGTATTTGAAGTACATTTCCCTCAGGACCGTTCACTTCCCTCACCTCTGCTGCAAACACAGTTATGGAATTATTTGGCCTGGGTTCATCCAAAATAATGCCTTGAAGGGATCTTCCCAAAGGAGGAGCAGTAAATGTGATCCCACACTGCTGAGCTGTTTCCTTCTGGACCTCAGTGAAGGCACTGCCTGCAGCTGGTGCTCCTGAGGGATGTCAGGCTGGATGGACCAAGGGTGTCTGTCCCAAAACAGCCTTCCAAAGCTTATCCAGGAGAGGCTGGAGCCCCAGCACACCTCCAGGTCTGGTGGGGAGCAGAAGGAGCCATGTGGTGTCCAGGCTGTGTGCACTGCTCTGTCCAGTCCCCACAGGAGGGGGTAGAGGCTGGCTGGGTTTGGAGCCAGGGCTTGCAGCTATTCCAACACGAGGGTAAACCCCATTTGCATCCAGAGCCAGCAGGTGGGGGGCTGGAAGGAGGGAAGATGGACTCTCCCTGGGGTGATAGGCTCCTTGCAAGGGACTCTCCAGGGTTTTTAAGCGTAGGCTGCAGAAATCTTTTTGATTAGTAGATATATGTTGCTCTTCCTTAAAAGAAAACAACTGCCTTTTTTTTTTTTTTCCTTTTTTCCCCTCCCTCTCTGGGCTACTTTAAAACCTTCTTCTCCCATGAAGTCTTTATCCAAGAGAAAAGATTCCTCATGTTATTAAAAAGAGCCCTTCTGGGTATGAGCCATTGCACCAAATTAAAAATAAACCTGGAAAATATTGGCAATAATAATAATAAGGAGCCTGTATGATGTGAGAAAGCACTCTGTGAGCATATTAAAATAGGAAAGCAAGGGAGAGCTTTCCCTGAAGTGGATCCACAAGAATCTCTTAGGGCAAAGCCTGAGCACTGCTGGCTCAGCTCCTGCCCCTCCACTCCCACTCCCATTCTGTAGAGTCCTCCCACATCTCCTGGCTCTGTCCCACCACACAGGGACTCCTTTGCCACATGAACTGCTGTGCCAGATCCATCCCATTGCTCCCACACTGGGAAATGTGGTGCTTCTGGGCACAAATCTTGGTGTGGATTTGCCCTGCTCCAAAGTTAGAGCACAGCACAGATGAGGAAGAACAGCTCCACACTGCTCACAAAGTCTGTGTCATCACAAGCTGCTACTGAAGGGACAGGGCCAGATATTTATTAACCTTTTTTTTGCAGTGCTTTTTGTCAGCTTGAGCATGAATAATGTCAGCTCACTGATATTTCTCATGCTTTAATAAAATGCATCCAACGCTTTGGGAACAGCATGCATCTACATTTTTTCCCTTCAGTCCCAACCACCCTAAAAATCAGCAGTACCAAATGCCAGGCAGTTACCACGGCCGACCTGCAGTCACTGGTGATGATGGAGCAGATAGGAGAAAGAGAATACTGTTTTCTCAACACCACTTTTATCTCACACTTTAAACCCCCATCAAAGAATTTCATACATATTTCTCTACATACTGCAACTTGTTGTAGGGGCTGGACTTGGATTGCCTTTTTAGTTAATTGCTACTTCATTTTATATTTCATTTAAAATACACCAGTTCTAAGAAGTTCTACTAGGAGGTCATTGTCTCAAGTACTGCTTAAATGTCAGCTATGTTTTCATTTGCTCCTTTATTTCCTTTTTTTTTTTTTTTTTTTT
>VWZP01003316.1:490287-524422 GCA_013396995.1 Dicaeum eximium | reverse complement strand
TTTTTTTTGTCATGTGGAGATCTGAATCCAAACAGTGCCAAAGCCTCCAGGTAGCCCAGAGGATCTCCCCGAGCTCAAGTGACCAGACACTTCTAACACTCTTTTTCTAACACTCACTTCTCCCAGTTGGCTAGATCACACTGGTTTTAGGTGAGTGCACTCACTATACCCAAAAATGGTACATTTTCTGAACATAGCAATACGTTTTAATATCATTGCCAGCAGATTGGCTACTGTTGATAGCAGATCTATTGTGTGAAAGTAAAAGGAGGTTATTTTTTTTTACTTATTCTTGTTCTTTATCTCAGTTTCAGAGGTGCTGACATCAAATGCTGTAATCTCAGTGAGATTTAACCCTGAATACCCAGTATGGAAACATTTCTCCCATTCATCTCTCTGGGGTGGATAAACACACTGTGACTATGGACCACATGGATGTCCCAGTGCACCCAGGGTCACACAAGGGTGGTCAGAGTAGGGACTAAAGGCACTTGGCATGGAAGTTCAACTCTGCTGTACATTCAGTTTTGCCATGGGACCTCTCATGATGGTCATCTGAACTGCTGTATAACCCTGATACAAAAGCATCTCCCATGAGCTCTTCTCCATCTTCAGATGTTGCAGAAGAGATTTCAGGAAGTCATCCACTCTAAATTTAAAAGAGAAACTGAGAATCAAACTTTACTCCAGTAAGTAGTGGCTAATTACCTTCAATTTTTTTACTTGCCTTCTGTTCTGGATGTATCCAGCATCAACAACCAACCACTAGATTTTATTATGGGTTTATTTTCTGCTTGGAACATCTGTTGTATTTTCCCCATGCTCATACTTGTAGACCACAAGCAAGTCACCCCTCAGCCTTCCTTCAAACAGAAGAATTCCACTGAGTTCTCAGTCTCCTCCCATAAAGTTTTCCAGACCTCAGGCTGCTCATGTACCTTCTCCTGATGCCTTTCCAACCTGTCAACATCTCTTTTGAAGTGTGGTCTGGAAAATGGGACAGAGCGTTCCCATGGCTGCCCCATGCTGTTGTGCACAGAAATAAATCCAGGTCGTGGCTCCTCCTGTGCATCTTCAGGACATTCTGCACAGCAGCATCACACAGAGAGATGACACTCACCTGGTTGCTCACTGCCACCCCTACATCTTTCCAGCTCCCCTGTGGTGCAAGGGATGGAGTCCTTTCCCAAGGGATCTTTGACCTCCCAGCACTGTAATGAAAGTCCAGCCCTGACTTGGGGAAGAAAATGGCTCCCTCCCCTGATCCTTGGACCACTTGGCTTAGGACCAACCTCAGGTTTATGTTAGAGCCTCAAGGGAGACTCCCCAGCTGCAGCAGCACAAAAAGGATGGAGCTGGGAGCAAGGGTGGAGCCTGCATTCCTCAATCTAAAAGGAGACTTTTAGTCTATTCCTCACCTCCCTTTCTTTGAAATGTCTCTCAAGAGATGGTTAGAGAACAAAGGCAAGGAATGAATAAAACACACATTATCAGTACTTTGCATGAGTCCTGCAGGGAAAGGTGGCAAGTTCCCTTTCTTCTCCTCCCTTTCTTGTTCCTCCCTTGCCACAGTGACTCTCCCAGCTCTGGCTTGCAGTGACTCTCGGACTTGGCATCCTCCTTGCCATTCTTTGCAGATGTCTCCTTGGAGACACCAGAGATGTTGGCTCCCTCCTCAGAGGGCCTCACTGTTTTGCTGCTGCTTATCCACATCCCAGCTAAAATTGCCTCCATTGGAATGACACAAATGGCAGAAGCAGAGGAAAACACACAAGAATGGGGACAAAATGCTGCACAATGATAAATGAAAAGCCATAACTGTTGTGGGGTGGTGCAAACTACTGACTCACTGGGGAGCATAGCAGAGCCCTATCACTCACTGCCATCAGGAAAACCTGGAAGGACTAATGTTATACCTTTGAACAATGACATTTTTAAAATTAATATATTCTTTTTTTTCCATCTCTTGCAGCATATTTTTGAGAACTACATTGTCCAGTGCTGCATCTTTTTTTCTTCATAAGATTTTAATGGAAAATACTTATTTTCCAACCCATAGAGCTTTATAGAGAGTTTCTCCAAGTATTACACCATTACTGCCACACAATGGGAAACCAAGCCCTACAGACTGTACAAATTGTTCAGTTATTTGTATAGGCCAGAAAATCTTTTGAATGCATTCTTTTATTAGCTACTAGGAGCTTTTGTAGGTGCCTTTTCCAAGCAAGCTCTGCAGAAGATGAGCATTTGCTAGTCTGCAATATGTCAGCATAGCTTCATGGATGATGTAAAGCCAAATCTGAATAATGCCATTGGTGTTAATTTGCATGGCTGCTTAACATTATCACAGAAAAGTTGGATAGGGATGGACTGTCAACTGTTTTTTGCTGTGGATGAACTGGGTTCCAAACAAGAAGTGGTAGTTTTGCACGCAATAGATAGTAGATCTATGGAATTGCTTGCCAGAGGATGTTGTGGATGATAAAAATTTATAGGGGTTCAGCCAGTGACTGGACAAGTTCACAGCAGAGAAATGCACTGAGGTTACTAAACAGACAAACCACACCTTGCTCAGGGAGTCCCTGACCTGAGAGCAGTGATGCTGGAAGGGGAATGTATCTTAGAGGTTTTCTGCTTCCTTCCTCTTCCCAAGACATCTGTTTATGATTTCAGTCCAAAGCTGGATGCCAGTTGAGATGGACCTTGAGGTGACCTGGTAAAGCTGCTCTCCTGGTTTCATGTTTGTGGTGCAGACACTGGTGATAAGGAAGCTGTAGTTCATGGAATCAGAGAATGGTGTTGGGTTGGACAGGACCTTAAGGATCATCTCGTTCCAACCACCCTGCCATGGGCACGGACACCTCCCACTGGACCAGCTCACTCCAACCCATTTACTGAAGTGTTTAGTTTTTAAGAGAAAAATTACTTGGATATTTGTATTTACTTGTACCATTACACTATGCTTTGGGTTATGCATGGCTTTCAAGAAGTAATGTTGGTTAATGGCACTATTACTTATATTTTCTGTGGACAAGTTTTGTCTTCTTTATTTGCATTCTCACAAGAAAATTAAGACAGTAAAAAATTAAAAAAAAAAAAAAAAGAAAAATTAAAAACAAAGAAATCAAGTACACGTGTTATTTTGACCCAAAACAAGTCCATGACAGCTTAGTACACACAGACATTTCAACAGGCATGTTGGCTTTATAATCTCTTTTTTTTTGGCGTCAGCATAAGTGATGAAAGGTAGCCATGTGTCCAGATAACTCCATATGAGTGATTAGAAAACCTGGTCATTTTTCCCATGGCACAGGCCCCTACCTGCCTTTTTAAAGACAGCTTTCATCCTAGATGCTTGATGAATGCCAGCTTGTTGCAGTATTAGCAGTAATGTCATTTACCTGTGAATGTGCAGCCCAGCCCTGCAAGAAGCAAGTGCCAGGGAAGAAGATGAAAAGCAGACCCTAAAAGCCTGAATACTCCAGATGGGCAGACTGTCCCCAGGGATTAGCTCTCCTCTTGTTTCTATCAGCAAGCAGAGGGAAACAGTTAAAAGAAACAGGCCTTGTTTGCATTAATATTTAGAGTGTTTTGCCCAAAATGTAGCTAAATAATGAATTTGAAGGTACTAAACACTGTGGTGTGAAGCTGGAGCTCAGATGAAACAGAGGAAGAGAGGGGGCAGGAAGGCAACTTGGGGAAGCAGAGACTCTGCTTGGCCCTGTGTGCCATCAAGATCCTTCTGGAGGATTCCACAGAGATCTGACTGTGAGACCATGATAAGCAACCTCAGGTGGAAACACTGATGCCCAATTAATGGCCACTGGAGAACTTCCAATGAAGCAGGTAAGGGCTGCAGCTCAGCTGACAAAATCCAGCAAGAGCTTGACTATGCAGCAAGCCAGAATCACGTGCTGAAATAACCAGGGAAAGCAGGAAAGGCATCGCTCCCCTGAAGGGATGGACATCACCAGGACTTCCCTAACGCTGGTCAAGAGGACAGTGGAGGAATGGGCCCTAAACTAACACCACTGAATGGGGTGTTCAAACTGCAGGTGGAGAACTGAGCTCCAGAACTACTGACAAGATGCTTCTGGGGGTGGGAACCAGCAAATCTCACTCAGCAGCCCCAGATTAGATCTAGATGCAGACTCAGATATTGTTGGTTTATTAATGCGCCTGGTCTCGAACTGGGTGGCAAGTCCCCCGAGGGGCTGGGGTGCAGAGGGTTGAACAGTTTACCTCTGCGAGGCAGAGAGCGAGTCTGAGGCAAAGCCCCCGCACTGCTTCCCTCTGTGTTACTGCTGGGATCAACCAGAGTGGCTCTGCCAGGGTGCCCAGCCCCACAGGCCACATCCGATGTCCCTGTCCCACACGTGGAGCCCCTGGCCCTGCACTGCCGGTCCTTCCCCAGCCAGGAATGTGCCCAGCTGCCCACCATGGCCCTGGAATTGGCCTAGCTACATTCCCAACCCTGCACCAAACAAGCTTTTCCTCCTGCTCTCCCAAATTAGGATATTTGCCCTGGGGACTGCTGTCTGACTGTCAGTTTTTCCAAGCTGAGGCTATGCCAGCTCTGCATTTCCTCTTCTTTCCTTAGACACTAACTCAAGCTTTGTCTGTGGGAAGCTTTCTCTCCTAAAAGCACCTGGTGAATATCCTAGTTTTCCTAGGCTTCTGGGCTAGGGCTCAGGCTGGTGGTAGCCCTTACATCTGCTGAAATCACTGGGCATGCCAGTGTCAGCCAACAGGTTGCAAAATTAAGGTATACAATAGCAATTTATAACAATGAATAATGTATAAAGACTGACTAAAGACTGAGGTTCCATATCTGATGCACAAGTGTTCCCATTGCACAGAATGGTGGTCAACACTGATCTGCAATCCTGATACTCCCAGTTCTCTGTCACCTGTTTTATTTCTGTTCGTGCAAGTATTTTGTTCATGCAACCTCTGGTGAAAGAGGTTAGTCCTGGGTCTTGCTCAGGAGCAGCCACAGCAGTGTCCTTGTTTGTGCCCAGGGCAGAGGCAGAGAGGCATTCCTTGCCACCTGGACAGTTCTGGAGGAGGACCCACCACATTTGTCAGTGGTGTCCCAATCCTCCTTCAGTTTCTGGATCATCTGGAAGAGCATCAATGCAGAAGAGGTGTGAGAGTGGATCAGAATAATGGGGGCTTTTTTGGTTTTTAGTGACTGGATGCTGGCTGAGGTCCTGCTAGAGCCCATGGCTCTTCAATCAGAGCCAAATGGCTGGGCAGGAGGTGCCATTGGGATGATCTGATGGGAAACTGAGGCCGGAGGTGTGTTAGTGACAATGAACAGACCAGTTCACCAGGGGCACAGCACTTGAAGTGCATAAGTCTTATACTAAGAAAGATCAGTCAATGATGGAGGAAAAGGAGGAAAATATTCTGCCTTAGCCTCTCCTGGAGATCATCACAAGTTTGAGTCCTGAGTGTAGGCTGGAAGAGGGCTCTTAATTTTGCAATGAAGAATGCAGAGACTGGATTTGATGCTGGAGAACTCACCCTGGAGAGCCAGTGACTTTCCACAAACAACCCCAAACAGCCGAGCCTGACGCCACTTCACAAAGAACTGAATTTCATTCTAAGCAGATATATTTGTTTTGGAAAGGTGTCTATAAAGCTGGATGTGGTGCAAGTATGCTGCTGGCTATGAATTTTCTGGCAGAGTCCCTCTTGGCATGCAGCAAAGTTACCAGTCCAGCCCCACCATTCACGCTGGGCCTGAATCACCAGCGTGTTGCTGCAGCTTTGTGCTGGTACCATTCCAGAAAAACAAGTAAGAGGCTCCAGAGAGCTCCTGGGCAATGCCATGTCCTGCCTGCATGGCAAAGCCCATGGCAAAGCTGCCTGCCAGCGGCTGGCTCTTTGCAGGAATGTTGCTCCAGCCATGTCAGCATCCCCTCAGTGTCATTTGCCACCTGCCTGCCTGCTCCTTGTTTTCTCTCCCGGTCCAACACCAGGCTGGGTGGGCAGGGAGCAGACAGTGAAAGGGATTAGTGGCTCCTGTGCCTCCTCCAAAAAGCAAGAACTGTGTCCCAGTTGTGCTGCAGAGTGGTGATGACAGCGAGGCCACAGTGGCAGGTGAGGAGAGGCACAGAACCCTGGTAAGGCTGGATTCTGACCCGTGCTCAAGGTTAACATTGCCCTGCCTCACTGCAGGAAAGAGTCGAGTGGCATCAAGTCAGAGGTGTGCCTTATACACACAGGCAAAAAAATCATTTTGAAGCTAAAACCCTCAACAAAGGCTTGTAATAATGGGATTTAGCTCTCACCACTGTAGGCACACCCATGTATCACCCAATAATGTTATTTCTCTATGTTTCAGTTCCTTCCCCATGGAATGGAAGAATCCAGCCCTTTGCTGCTCCTGCCTATTTAAACTGCAAGTTGTTCAGGCCAAGCATCATTTCTCACAAGGTGTACACACACAACAACATATTCCACTGCACATCCCATACATCTAGGAACAAAAACAAAAACTTAGGACTCCTGTGAAACTGGCAAGTCTGGATAAGGGACATGCTCACCCTGCAGGCTGTGTCTACCAAGTGGCTGCATATGTGGCCAGAGCTTTGAGGGACATTAATGTGATGTTTCCTTGTGCCCTCAGTCTCTTGGACTCCGTGTGCTGCCAGACATCCATGGCTACAGCAAGTCTCCCTAATCACTGGCTGCTGGCAAATACACAATCAGTCACCAGCCACTTCTGAAGTGTGCCAGACACATCGTGGAATATGTGCTCCTCTCAACCCATCTGCACAACAGGCTACACATGCCAGCTGCTTTTCTCGGAGTGACATGGATGGGAGAGAAAGAAAGGAAAGGGAGAAAACAGAGTAACTGAAAACCATATTCTCCACACTTCTTTTAACCCATTTCCCTCTTGCCTGCATACTGCTTGCAAATTGTTGCCCCAATTTTCCTCTCCTTTTCATTTTTCCAGTGACTAACTAGGCTGTCATTGAGTCAATGAGGTTTTAATCATATGACAATAAAATAGGAGATGTTCCTAAACTGACACTGCAGTTTTCTTTGGGAATATTCACAATTTAAAAAAGGATAAGGTAGAAAAGAGCACTGGGGATAATAACCTTCTTGTCACTTATACTTTCCCAACACTGCTCTGACTTCAGTGACCATGATGACAGTACTATCATGTTGCAACAGGGTGATGATTTCACCAGGATCCTTGTGCAGGATCATACATATTTTTGTGCCAAAATTTTAGGAAGGAAACTTACTGAAAAATTTTTGTCCCCCTGGTGAAAATCTACATGCAAATCTTCTTTTAAATGCAATGTAGCTGGGTATGATTCTGCACATGAAGGCACATGAGCATGGCTGAATCACCTGAATGAATCCCACTTCAATAGGATTGAACTAAAAATGCTATACAAAGTGCATTGGAACACTTGGATGTAGGAAAAAAGAGGAAAGAGATCTCACTGTGTGCAACTTTTCCTTTTGAGAACAAAATGAATGAAAGCAAGCAAAGGTTAATCATTTCATGTGCCTTCAGAAGAAAGGTGTTTGATGAGCACAAGAAGTCATCCTGGGAATTCTGTATTTTTTAGAGCACGACTTTTTGTGAAATTCTCAATCAATTCTCATCTCTCACATCAAGCTCCCTAGCTTATCTGGGGGCCCTCAGATCCTCCTCTCATGTGTAATGAATAAATCAGGATTGCAAACAGCAGAAACCACATTTCTTCTGAGTAAGGTCTGTCTGCACAGACACACCACATGAATGGAACCATTTTCAATTCACAACTCTTAATAATTTGGTGACAGAGGGGCAGAACACAAGACTGCAGGGTACAATGAGCTAATTGGATAAAAGGCATGTGAAAACACCATACCTATAATGTACCTTGTTAGCATATGCAAATGACATAATTATACAGGCTGATAGCAGTTAGGCACAGTAATACATCGTCCATGTGAACTGTCCACAAATACTTCTGAGATCAAGAAATAAAAGTAAATTCTTTAAACATCCTAATTGGTTGCCAAAAGGAAATTCATTCCAGCTAGAACTTAATTCAGTCTAAAGTAACGTAACTCATTTGATCTCAAAGAAGATCAAAAAAACACAACCATATCCAGACAATCTTGGATTAGAACACATTGTTTGTATATATTTACTACATAAAGTTATTATCCAAAAAACAATCACAGTGAGATGAAGGCTCTGTGAAATCATTCAATGCTATTTCTTACATGTTATTTGTGAGTCAAATATTGTCCTGTTTGTGCAAGAAGACCAGGTCTTCCTATAATCTGGGTTTGCATGCAGGATTTCTGCAAGCCAAATGGATAATCAGATGTTTCTCATTCCCTCAATTGCACTCAGTGATTTTGCACTTTGAATTTAGGCCAGCCTCTCACCTCTCAAACTATTAATGTACCTTAGAGACATTTTCTAGGGAATTATTCAGGTAGACAACATTTTTTCTACTTGATTTGCTATGAAATGACAAGCACTGTTAAACCAAAGGTTAATCATTGATTGAGTTTAATGACACTAAAAGAAACAAGTCATGTGAGAAAGCGATTGCACTTTCATTTTTGCTGTCACAGGTCATTTATAGCTTTTGATTCAAATTCCACCCCACGCAACGAGTTGCTAACAACATCCTACTTCAAATTCTAATGTACTACAACTGCAGAGCAAGCATGTGAGCTGGCAGTAATCAGGTCATTTGTAAAGCATACACAGATTCTTTCATTCATCCTGGCCATTAAACTGTTTGAAAAGATTATTTTATTGTTCTGCATTAAGAGGCAGTGCTTTTGACAACTTGTTTTACAGAGAAGTGCTCCTTTTTATTTGTGTTCAAGGCTGTTCTGCCATTTTCATGCATTTAAGAACCCCATAGGCATCATCACCTGCAGTTCTTCCCAGTTTGGTATGGACATGAAACCAAACAAAGCAACAACAAAAACCAAACCAACAACAAAAAAGGAAAAAGTCATGAAAATAGATAATTTATTTTCTGTGTGCCCAATAGCTCTTGTGCCCAAACATACATAAGGATCTCAAAAGTCAACTGTAAGAGTTTATTATTGTTTCAAGGAGGGCTACATCAGCAGGGAGCTGCCCAAACAGTAATAGAAACTCCTTCTGATCTCATTCTCCTTTGTGCCCTTCCACATCCATTTGGTTCCAGGTCATGACTCTTCCTTTACACCACCACCAAGCAGGTCAGAATCAAATCCTCCGCCTGCTGAGGGAGAGTTAGTGGGCACTGTTAATGCAATATTCATCTATCCTTTGGCTCACTAGACAAAATAATTAGCCCTCTAATGAAGAAAGGACCCTTCAGAAACTTAGATATGGGCTGAAAATAAGCCATAGAAGTAGATAATGATGTTTTATAAATCCTCTGTCACATTTATTTTCGTCGTTTTCATCCATGTAATATGACAAAGAAGAGCCCAGTCCTCCAAACTTTTGGGCACTTACATCAGAACCCACATAATTGTACAAGAATTTGCACATATGTACAAGAATTTTCAAAACTGACCTTGTTTGAAAGAAGAAAACCATAAAGACAGTGATATAAGCTTGACTTAAAAATTCAGGATTTTTGTTACAAAAAGCAGTTATAGGTAAAGGGGAACTGCACTTTCAAAAACCTAATGGCGGGACAAAAGACATGAGATTGCCTTTATTTGTAGATTGTACATGAATTCAGGGGTGAGTCTGGCTCTTTGGAACTAGGCTGCTGCCAGGTGCAAAGCTGCAGAGAACAGTTTGTGTCTGAGGCACAGCACTGATCCTTCCTCCAATGGGCGAACGACTCCAGGTGTGATTTGATGAAAATGGGCTGTTGGTAGAGACCAACTCCAGAGTATCACCAGAGCTCACATCAAAAAATTGGCTTTAAAATGGTAGAAGTAGAAGTGATACAACAAAAGGAATGCCTTGAAGCATTGAAGTGTTTCTCTTTTCAAAGAATGCAGTGAGGATTGTTCAAATCTATAAAACGCGAGGAGAGTGCTTGTTCTGCAACAGCGACAAGATTTTTTTTCCCTTTAAATCTGGTTCAGGAATGGCCATAAAAAGTCTGCATTAAAACTTCTCATTTTCAGTGTGGCAGAGCTGGACCATTGCCACAGACTTTTTGAAGAGTCACTTCACATCCACCTCTATTTTCACCCTTTCAACCCAATTCTACATTGTTACTGCTGAGTGGTGGAGCTGCCTTTGAAAACATACAAAGCAGGTGATTTTCAATTGTATAAAGCCATGTTTGACTTTAGGCATTTGAATTCATGGGAATAGCCTTTCAGAGTGCCTAGTCCAAAGCATAGTGAAGTCAGTGGAAAATCTCCAGGTGACTTAACTGGACCTTGGATCTGGTCCAAACCGTGGAGCCTCAAAGTCTGGAAGTCTCAACTGGGCTTGAAGTTAACCCTGATTGTTCAAAAAGGGAATAAGAATTTTCTTGGGTCAACCTCCTCCACACATGCTGTGTCCTATTTTGCAATGGCTTGAGAGTCTTCTTGAAGGCTGCAGGCATCCAGCACCTTACAAAATGACCCCCCATCTTAGGATAAACCTTCTCACAAAAGCCACTGCAGTAGATATGCAGTGGTTTCATTACATTGTCTCAATCCAGCTCTGCCAAAATTCATCCAACTGTGTAGTCTAGTCACCTTTAGCCACAAGTTGTGGTTGCAACTCATCTGCTAAATTTAGCAAGCCACATGGAAATTCACTTCTAGGAGACTATTCTCTCCAGGCATTGGCTAGGAAAAAATAAAGGAATAAACACAGAAATACAAAAATTTAAATTAAAAATGTGATCTGACTTCCAAAACAGTTCTTTATCCATAAAGTTCCCACCCAAGGAACCAGTTACATGTTTCAAGGGACTATATTGTTTAAAGAAACCGTAAATGCCACACAGTTAAAAGAGAGAGATGCAGCTAGATTTAGTTAAACAATTGACTAATAACTCAGTCAACATTATTCTTACCCTAGGTAGGAGTTATCAGCTTAGACAGCTGTTACAGTCTTTCACTGTAATACTTAAAAGGCAAACCACCAAATTCAATACCATATTGTTTGTGTAGTAGTGTTTGTTTAAAGGTAAATCACTCATAAAGTGTAATTTCCTGCTGATACATAATGGTGGATAGCAGCAGGAAGCAGGCAGGAGCAGACAGACCCTGAGATATGCAGTGCTAAATGGCCAGCAGTAGCTACCCCAGCTCTGAAATGACTCTGTTTTTACACCCAGTCACACCTAAATCAGCAGCAGCATATTAGGCCTTCTTGCAGACTCCTCTTTTCTCTTCGTGCAACAGCACATCATTAAAGAAAGTGCTACAATCGACACAATAAAGTCATGTTTCTCCAAATAAAGATTCCCTCCCTGCTGGGCAAAATTCCCTCCCCAGTCTGTTTTTCTTACTGATTTTCTACAGAATCATGCTTATATTTTGGGAATCCTTCTGCTTCCTTTCAGCTGACGCAGTACCTCATAGGATTCCATTGGTTTTGGGACTGCTGACTGAAGCTCCCAAATTCACAGCATTTTGCTCTCTGGTTTCCAAGTGTCAGTGGCACAACAGAAAGCAGCTGCTGCTGGCTTTGGGAGAGTTGCTCTAGATTCATGGCAGTATGACCAGAACCCCAATTAACTTGCCAGCCTGTGCTGATCCTTCACCCACGGCCTGGCAGTGTGAAAGACATGGGGATGCTCCCCGGGATTGAGCCTGAGAACCTGCCAAATTTATCAATCAAGGGATGAAACATGCCCTGAGAGAAATAACATTTTGTTTCCATCTTGGTCCTTGGAGCTGAATGCTTTTTGTCCAAGTTCATCTGCCTAAATCTCAGGTTTCTGAGTCCAAGCCAGCTCACCACATGATTAAATTATAATCAATGAAAAGAGAGGCAGGAGGTAATTCATGCTGGGCATTCCATCTACGTGGTTTTTTTTGGTTTTTTTTTTTTGGCAGAATGAATCAGCATCCATCTCTCAGATAGTCCCTAGTGCCCAGGGTGGGTGGATATGTATTTTACTTCCCTGCATTTCTCTACAGAGATTTCCTGGGATGCCATCAGTAAGCCTTGATGGCCTGCTGCCAGAGCACTCCCCAAGTGCTGTAAGAATGCACTGGATAAAATCACACAGCCTGTAGCACAAGCCCACGCAGAGTGGGGAGGAAAGGACTCTCACTGCATCTCTCACCCTTTCTCTGCCAAAGCCTAATTGCTCAGAGAGATTAAGAGAACAAAAACAATGTTTGTCCTCTGTTCCCTCTTACCCATCTATACCTGAGAAGCTGGACCCAGACAAACCTGGATCTAAGCCACAGGGTTCAGAGGAAGTTTTGACAGAATGAGGATGTTGAGCCTCATATGGTAGGAAGGGCAGCTGCTGTGGAATTTGTACTGAGGCTCTCTTGTTTCTCCTTTGGACAGGAGAGACTTCTGATATGTGTATACAAGATATTTTTACAGAATTCATTTTAGCAGTTCATAGAAAGGAAATAGGAGACCTGCAAAGATTACAGAAGAGCGAATTACAATGCTAAATTTAAATTCATAAAACATTAATAGAAGGCTAAATTGGAATTCAGTTCCATCTTCCTCCATCTGCCAAACTCTACTTTCTCAGCAGCAAAGCATGTAGCTCAGGGAAATTCTCCCATCTCCCTCCATTAGGGTTTGATGTTATCAGCATTTTCCTGTCATATACAAAAAAATTATCTTTAATTAGCTCAGCTTACTGCTACACTACCCAGACTTGGAAACTTGTTTTGGGATATGAGGAACTACTTGTCTTCTCAAGTGTCTTATGAATCATCAGCAGCAGCAATAAATACATCAAAGTCCTGTAGCTCAGGACTGTTGTCTGGCATAACCGAGGCCAATGCTTATCCCTGGAGATGGAGCTCCAGTGCCCAAGCCATGCCCACAGCTCCTCATCCAATCCAGTTCAGCCATCCCTTCCCCTGGGCTATCAGCACTGAGAGGAACAAGAACAAAAAGTAACCTTGCCTTCCAGAGCCAGCAAGTGTATCCCAAATTATGACTGATATAGAAGAATTGCTGGCCTAAAAATGCTGCTTTTTCACCTACTTTTGGTTTGGATTTTTCTTTGTTTTGTTTTAAAACTCAAATGCATTTAGGAACATGAGTTTCCAGTGCAGTGTGAGCTGCTCACATTCCTTGAAGTTCAAGTTGTTAGAAATGAAGTGGGATCCATTTCCTGGTAAATTGGATAAAATCCTTTTGCAGGTTGCATTAGTTCACTACTAAATATAGCACTTGTCAATGCCTTCCTCACTCAGAGGAAGAGAAGATTGCCTATTGGTTTGCCCTTCATTAAACAGAGGCTAAAATAAAATTTCTTTGTTTAATTGAATGCCTCTGCAGACCTACTCAGGCTAAACTGTTCTTCAAACAAAAAGATAACAAAGGAAACATGTATCTGCCATATAACCTCATCATCTGCTTGGAGGGGAGGAAGAGCTCCATGCCAGTCACCGCTTCCCTCAGTGCTTCAAGGACAGAGGGAGCAGCTGCCAGTCTGGGGGCAGCAGGATGGAGGAGGTTCACACACTCTATAAAAGCAGAATAGCATTTGGAGAGAAACTGCAATCAGCAGGGGAATGGTTTGGAAAAGGCTGTGAGGGGCACCATTTTGTCATGGCAATTCTCTTTGCCGGACCATCAGGCTTCTGCTGTGATAGGTGGTTCATCACCCAAAAAGTAATCTTGAAACCAAGAGAGATTTTACAACGACCCTGGTGTTTGTGAAGACATGGTAATTTGGCATCACTTGTGCAAAATGCACCTCTTTGGTATAAGGACTGAGCTTCTGACCTGAGTCAAGGATTGGGTAAATGTTTGTCCTTTCAAAAATATATATTTTTTCTTATAATAATATTTATAATAATTTTGTAGGTTTGTACTGCAACCCTGAGTGAGAACAAGACCTTTTCACACTTACAGAGGCAGACCCTACCCCTCAAAACTTGCATTTGAAATCACTGAGAGGGATGTTGTATAGCAAAGATAACAGAAATGGAAAGGGAAGGATTAGGTTGTCATAAATCACACAAGAGGACAGTGTCTGTGCCTGAATGCTGATTTTAGGATGCTAATGATAAAATGGTGAAACAGTTACAGAACTCCCCCAGGTGTTTCATAGTTGATGATGAAATTCAGGGTTTCTAAATAACACAGTGTTATTCCTAATAACAGAATTCAGAATTATATACTGAACAATAACATACAGAGAGCCATGGGACATGAATGTCAAAATCAGCAAAGCCCCACGCTGATCTCGGGCTGTGGCAGCCCATGCACTCACAGCTCATGATCTCATGATCATTCAGTCTGACCTCTGGAGCAACCCAAGGTGAAGAAATCCATGCAGAAGCTCCTGCTCAACCCTGAGGTCTCAATTTGTGGTTGCCAGTGGTTTAAAAAAATATGGCTTGCTGCAGTCTCCTGATGATGGAGAATCACCACATCCCTGGTCAGGTGTTGCTGTGGTTTGCTACACTCAGTGAGTCAATTTAACACAAACCCTCTCAAGCCTCACAGGCCTCCTATCCATTTGCAAACCTGGAAATAAGACAATTTGAAGATTCTGTTTCAGTACAATACAAATTAAAATCTCATGTTGGGTCTATTTTTCAGTCTAAAGCATCCACCAGAATATGTGGATATTTTCTACAAAGTGTCACTGAAGACTGGAAAACCTACTTTCGACCTTCATCACAAACTTGGAAGTTGATGTATCAGCCAACCCAGTTGTTGTTTAAGCCAGTCTTGGCCTCAGAGAGACAGTCTAACTTTGCTAAGAGGCTCTTAAGGACATTGAAACTGAATTTCTTTTCCTATTTGAAAACATCTCGCACTGAAACACTCTTTGAGGGAAATCACAAACACAGGAAACAGCAGCTACAGTGCCGCATGTTTGTCCGTATAGAAGGAATGTGATGATATCATTTTGGAATGTGCTTTCTTTCTCAGGTTTTTGTTTTGGTGGTAGGAATGTCACTTTCTTAAAAAGTAAAGCACATTCTTGGCCGTTGTCTCCCTCCCCCTCCCTCCAAATTTTGCCTACAAATCAATATTCCCATCTTCTGCCATGTGTTTTTCCCAACCTGTCAGATACCGTTCTCATGTTAGTAGTACAACCATCTGATGTCAGGCATTCCAACAGGCAATTATAAATAGTCATTTACTATTAGTCTGGAAGATTTATTTCCACAGATATAAGCTTCAAGATGTTCTTTGCTATTTTCACTTGAAAGCGTTATTTTTTTGCCTGGAGGATGTGACCGTTTAAAATATGTCCATTTCCGCCATGCTGTAGTAGAGCCCCAAGACAAACCTTTGCTGTCTGAAATGGTCTGTAAACACTTCATTCTTTCAGTTTTCAGAGGAGCCCAAAGGCACATGATGTCCTGTTCTTTGTAAGTCTGACTGGGTACCTCTCTTTGACAGCTCTGCCTGACAGAGTCCATTTCCAGGGGATATTTCCTCATAGCCAGAGTCAGTGCAGATGAAGTTGGCCAAACACAGAGATCCACTTTGCTATGATCTTCTGTGGAACTTTCTTATTTTTCCCCATTTATACCTAATCCATGTGCTATGTACTGCTACTACATCCCCTATTACATCATGATCTTAAAATTCTACTTCCAATTGTTGTTAAGACTAACTTAAAGACAAGTAAGATCCTAAACCAGTTTTTCAATGCCCCCAAGGGACTGAGATGCTGGAGAACACACCTGCACTTCCAAGATGCAAACCCTGCCTCCTCATGCTAGGTTATTGTCCTTCCATCTCATGCAGCAATGAAAATTCAAAATTAACCAGGAAACAGACCTTCAGACAGAAGAATCTGAGAGCTTAACACTATTTTTCTCACCTGAAGAGACCTCTCATTGTGGATTTCAGTGTGCTTTGAAGATGATGAGGAAAAGAATGATCCTTTCAGCAAACAACACAGGGGAAACTCTACATGGTTGAAAGGTTCCCTTGTCAACACAGGCATGATGAGAATGGCTTTCTGAAAAGACAACCCTTGTGCCTCAGGAGTTTGTCCTGCAGGAGTCCTGGACCTCTTCAAGTGGCAATTGGATCCTTGCTGGTTGGAAGAACAAAATGAACTTCTTGTCCACCCCAGCAGCCGGACTAACAGTATTTAAATTTTGATATTGAGAAGGGCAATGCATATCAAACCAGTGAGTTGCAAGAATCCTACTTATCCTAAAACCAACATGTTTTCTGAAGTGTGTCTTTCAGCAATGAACATCTGGTAAAGAATATAGTAGAAGAATAGCAGGGCATTGCCAACATGGCAGGCAATTCAAAAGCAAAAATGTTGGATCCTGTGTAAATGAAGCTGATTCCAGAAAGCTGTCTTGAAATCTTCTTGTCCTAGCATATCTCATGTCTCAGAGATGACATGGTGTGATTTCTGGGTTTTTATTCTCAGAGAACAGCAATATTAACCTCAGTTACACTGCAATTTCTGATCAGGATCATCATTTTAATAGGAACGAAGCAGTTTTAGTGAAACCCAACTCACTGATCTAATGTTCTGTCTGATCTCCAGGGTCATTTGCAATGAGCACTACCGTGGTTTTTTATCACAGAAGTCCTTTTATCGAAGAATGTTTGACAAAATGCTAAGGGTCTGTAATTTACCAGGGAATCAAAATTATCTGTATAATCAAGGACACTGCAAGATCAAATATTGACTTTGCATAAGCAAAGCTGTTCCTACAAAAGAATTAAGAAACCTGGCTGGGCAGATGTAATCATGCAAGCATCAGCCAATACATTTTTGTAAGTCTCTATACCGGCTGCAAAATGCTTATGCAAAATCAGAGGCTTCCTACTGACTTAAATCAGGATTGTGCGTGGGTGTAAGGGTGTGCCTTTGTTGGAGCAGTTTAGATGTCAGAGGCCAAAAACCCAGCTCTGTATTCTTTAACAATTAGATAAACCAGTAATAAGTTCATAATTGCAATTCCACAAGGTAATTTCATGTGCCTGGGAGATGACAATATGCATACAATTAAAACAAGAAAGCTTTTCATCCCTGCAGACTGTATTACTGAATTCTGCAATCTTTTCTATTTGCAGTATGCAGGAGAAGGGAGGGCAGAGGTCACCCTGCACAGGGTGGAGGTACCAGGAGAGGAAGAGGGAATCCCCAAGGCTGTAAATTCACTGAGTTCAGTTCAACAGAAAGTATGGAAATGTAGGTCTCTCCTATGCTACCTCTTCTTAGCAATTTTCATGTTTTTGGCTGTATGCAAGAGGAAATGTTCTGGGATAAGGTTCTTAGATCTAGTGTAACAAATAGGGTATGAAAAATCCCCTTTACTCTGACCATCTTTGAAATAACAAAGCAGCTCAATTTCTGAATTATTATATTTAAGCTGTCTTTCAACTTTCCTTTTTCCCCCGACAGTTTTAAATCTCTCTGTGGGTGGAGGTCTAATGTCAGCACATGCAATTCTATACTTTAATCATTTTTTAACTACAAGATCAAAGCAAGTAGGTTTTTATTACTCCAGTGTCCGATACTTCAACTTAACTATTGAATATCAGGCAACAGCTCCTCTCGATGCACCACATTAAAATAAATCTTTCCAGCTACACTTCCCTTCCACCAAGAAATGTATTAAACAAAAAAATTACCTTACTAATCCTATGAAAATAACAAACTCGTTTCTACATTTACTCTGGGGGTGTGCAAGCAGCACTCTCCCTAGGAAGAAACCCCATGGCAAACATCGTTAATATTCTCATCTTATTTTAATTTCTAACACTTTTCTTCACTTTCCCTGCTTCCATACAGGAACCCAGAGAAATTAATACCTGGCCCGTGGCCAGACTGTCTGGGAGAGCAGTCCCCTGGGGTATTGCTCCTCTGGCCATGGCAGTGCAGAGCCAACCACATGAGAAGAATGAAGGCATCTTTCACCCCCCAGTGTCAACCCCTCCCTAACTGTGCCCAAATCCCATCTATGGTCTCTCTCCACTACCCTGTCTGTGGGAATTCTTCCCATCCATTTGCTGCTGTCTCACTCTCATGGCTGGGTTTCACAGGAATAGTTTTCTGAACTGGCTGCACAATTGTTCATCCTTTCGTTGACACTGCCGGTTTTGCATTTGGGCCAGTGGCTTCAGGACAGGGCAGAAGGTTGATAATTCCTTCATACTTCTGGAGAAAAGGTGTCACTTACAGTTACACATGACTTGTTAAAGTACTCCCTACTGCTCACAGGGGAATGACATATTCCTGCGCAGCCCAGAGGAGCCTTACAGTGTTTTGCTGTGATTACAGCACAAGCTCTGAGCCAACCTTTCTGCACATGAAGGACTTTGGGCATGTGGGCAGTCCCACTGACCCCCACCATTCATCTGCTTTGCATGGACATGGATGTGCCAGGCAGCGTTTCCATCAGAGCCCTGCACACACAACTGCACTTTGTTATCCTCCCAAATACTTCTCTGTCACAAGCTGTTCCAATTAAGAAGGCATGCAATAATATCCCTAATTACATTTTACTTTGATGAGAGATCTAGGCATTTTTTTGAAAATGCATGTTGTATAGGGTTAGGAGAATCTTCATTTCAATTCTTTGCATATTTTGGCAGGAGCTGTGTCTCCGCCCTCGGTGGGCTCCAGGCCCTGCGTGCATCCCGCCTGCTCCTGCAGCCAGGCTCTGGATGCCAGACACCAGCAGAGCAGCACGGGGCTGGTTTGTGCTGACTAACCCCAACACTGCATCTGTGAGCTCTGACAGCTCCAACACAAGAATTAAAAAAGACCCTGAGCAGTCCAGGGGTCTGGATGGAAGGGTCCTGCTGTAAAATGCTCCCTTGGAGCTGTCAGGCGCTCGGAAGGAGATTTATATTTTGTTGATTACAATGGTAATAAGCCACAAACACAAATTCAAAGAGTAAGAGTGAACCAAACCCATGTTCCCTTTGAGTGAGATAACATCTCTGCCTTTTACACGCCTATCTATTGATGTGTTCCTGGATAAAATGTGTAATTTTAATTAACTAAAAGTACCTGCCTTTTATATTGGACTTGGTGCTAAAAACAAAGAAAATCACACAGCAAAAATGCGATGCTGGCTGAGTGCATTTTTATTTTTTGCTGAGGAATTGATGAAAGCACTGCTTGCCTCTCAATCAATACACATTAGTGTGTAATTGGTGACTATAAAAATATCCCCCTCAAGGTGTTCAGTGTCAATTAGCACCACTTTGCTAACTCTCTTGCCAAACAGGCACAAGCATTTATATGTTAAGCTTCTCTGATGCAGGCTCCATAGGTAAATTTCTTTCTATTAGTGAAGCAGCTACAGGGAATGTGATTATCCCTAAAATTAGGAAAGAAAAGAAGAAAACCTAGAAGCAAATGTGTCGATACAGAACTAAAGTTAAGCACAAGGAAATTAGATTCTTTACTGTAATTGTTTAATACTATTCTAGTATGAAATATTTCTCTCTATTATTTCAACTATTATGTCCATTTAACATACATATTTGTAAGTTTGGATGGAGATATATATATTATATTTATCTATATATACTTCAAGAGTGTTTTGTTGGATCGCCGAACTATTTGGTCAGCTCAGATCCCTTAATCATACTAAAGAGGAATTTTAGGTCAAGAATTATATTTACAGTGAACCAAATATCTGAGCAAATAGGTATTTCATTAGAGCTAACTTTTAATCTCCATCCAGGCCCAAGTTTCAAACACTCCTTCCTGGATATCCTCTCTCTGCCCAAGGGTTTTGCCATCTCACTCTCTCTCTTTCAACACCGCCCTGTTGTTTGGCTAGTGAGACACGTTGTTTCTCTATCTCGACCAAGGATTTTGCCAAGTCCTGTTGCTTCCACTTCTGTAGCATATTTAGAATTCCTCCAGCCCTCTCTATCTCAAAATTCTTGGCCCTGCACAACTGTTTTATTTTGGCTGCTAGAAGCCCAAACTAACCTCACCAGATTTTGGCTGGCAACACAGCTCTTTTAAACCGTGTCTGTTTTTCCCTGGGCACATCCTTGTTTACTGAGTCTGCTGGTGGTGGAACCAGTGCAGTAAAACTCAGCACACAAAGATACCAAGGAAAATCCATGCTGAATCTTTAAAACAAATAGAAGTGCCACAAAACAGAGTTGAGGACATGGCTTAGCCTAAGTCTCAAATTTTCTTTGTTGGGGTTTTTATTTTTGAGGATAGGTATGTATTTCTACTGACTACAGCTTCTTTTTAATGTTTCCAAAATGTAAGCATACAATGCACAGTTTTCATTTTTTTCTGCCCAGTTTGCACACAGGTGAATGCCCACAAGCAACTCTCTCTGGATAAGGGCAAGCATGATGCAGAGACTCTGTGATTCTTTTGCAACATCTGACTGAACTGAGCTATTACAGGTAATAATGTCTGTTAATGTATTAGTGGACTGCTGGTTAATGTACACTGGTAGATAAATGCAGATGTTGGTATTGGTGATGGCAGTGATAAAAATATTACAATACAAACAGTCTTCTGCTGCAAATCACTTTTTCCTTTATTACCTCTCCCAAGTGAAAATCAGCTTTGATTCTAGTAGCAGACTTTTAAGCAAAGCTCAGATAACATTTATCCCAGACCATTTTTATCACTATTATCTTCCTTCTCTGATAGGTTAGATACTGCACCAACTTCAACAGTCTTCCTGCATACAAGGTGCACAAGGCTGCCTTCATTGAAGAGCTGCTTCAGTGATTTTACTAAAAGACAGAGTCCATCTCTCTTTTTTTTTATTTTTTAGAGCTTTTTATAAAACCCATTTTCACTGCACTTGGAAAATGTGACTGTACAATGGGAAAGGGCAGGCCCTCCTTTTTTTTTTCTTGTCTGAACACAATGGCAGGATAAGGGAGGCACCGCTCATTACAAGGAATACACTTTAATCAAGTTGCCCAGCACCAAGTGTTTGTCTTCCACCACTTTAGATGCCAATGTTTGTTTTCTCTCTGGGAGAAGAAACAGGCAACACTTTTAATTTTAATAAAAATATTTCAGAATGAAGCAAACAGATGACCTAATTTGGAGGATCTAGTTCTTTGCTTGAGTTGCAAATAAAGGCAAATATGACTGGCAGGCTCCCATACAGCATTGCTGGGGGAGATTTAACACTTTCCTGCTCAGTTTGTTGTCTGGCAAGTGTGAGATGGAGTACCACGCTGTTTGATTCCACTTCCCCTGCTCCAGCAACAGTATCCTTACTATCACATACTGCATAGCTTGAGTGGGAACTGCAAAACATGCTGCTGTGACTAAAGCTCCAGTTGGAAAGGTGGAAATCTGATTTTGTTAAACACACGTGGACGCCTGTTAAAATTACTTCTGCAGCTAAAGCCAAGACTTCAGTTTCACAACAGTCTCATTCTCTGGTATGAATCCCTTGTTTCCAGGTTTAAGGATATCAAAGCAAATCTTCTGATGTGTTTCTTTAACCTACAGTACTGAGTGTTTAAAGTAGACAAAGACAAGAAATCATAATCATAAAAATGAGCTATCTTTCACCTAAATAATTCATTTCAAGCCTCCATGTTTGTGAAAAAGAACACAAAATCATTAAAGACTCCTAGTGCAGAGAAATTGAAATGCTTATTTATTGTGAATCCTCATGGCAAATTCCCAGGATTTGGAACTTGAGTGCTACAGTTTTTATGCTGTTGGCTGACAGCAGATAACATTTGAGGGCTTCAAGCATCTTGTCCTGTCTGGATGCACCATCCAGTAACAGCAGAAACTTATTCTCCCTGACCAGGTAGAAATAACTGGAGCCTGAAGACTCCTGTTCTGTTCTAGGATTCCTCTCCTTCAAAGCCAGATCTCCCACCCTCTTCTCCTAGCAGTGCTGAACTCCCAAATTCAAGAGAGGGAAGTAGAAAAGGAAAGGTGAAAATGCAGAAACATGAAACCTAAGTCCTCTTTCACCTACATCACCTCAAATACAAAGGGAGCAGCCCTGTTGTCACAAAAGGTGCCAGCCCTGCAGTTTGTCCTCCTGAGGCTCCCTGCTGGGAACACAGGAGGGACACCAGGTAAGAGGAGACAGGAGGTGGTGGAGGACTGAAACCAGTGAGTTTTCTGCCATGCACTTCTCCCCAGACAAATCCCTACTTGCCTTGCTCACAGTCTGTAACAATGAAACTTGGTGTAATCTATCAACTTGTCAACAAATTACCAAAAAATACCATACTAATTATCAGCCATGAGATGGTTTCTCTTGGAACTTGTGATGCCCTGGTGAGTGATGCCCACTGTTAGAAACACACTTCTTAATTTTCATTTAAACTTTCCTTACTGCAGCTTCTTACTGCAAAATCTGGCTATTGCAATGTCATAGAGCATCTCCCTGCAAGGGTGAATTGGGCAAAACCAAGGCACTCCATGATATTGTTTTTTTGTTTTTTTAATTTTGTGAAGATTCAGGGACCTGCTCTTTTGCCTGCCTGCACTACAGCATACAGCAGGCATTACTGACAGCAAAGAGCTGCTCTGGAGCCCCAGGGTACTGTGCAATGCAGCAAATGTACAAAAATAAATGGTCTGTTGTATGGATCTTGCAGTGATATCTGGCTGAACAACGAACACCTTGAGGGGGGCATTGACTGATGACAAGCATTGGATTCAATCTTTGCCCCAGATCCATCCATGAATGGATCAGTCCTCATTTTCACAAAATCATTGTTTATTCTACTGGCCCACTAATTGCTACTATTAAAGCAAATGGTACCGTGTATGGTCTTGCAGAGTATCAACAACCTCGAGCTGCTCAGCACTTGGGTGTGTGGCATGCAAACACCTTCAGCCACAGGATGGGCATTTCCTTGATTATTGCTCTTCTTTATCTTTGCTTTATCTCTTAGGGCAGCTCCCTCCATGGGCATTATCCACAGACACCAGCTGCCTTCCTGTTTCAGCCAGCAGCTGCTACCAGTTCTGCGCTATTCATTTGACAGAGCTCTCACTCCTGAGCAGGTTCTTATGGTTTATGGGCATTTTCCTGTGTTGGAAGGACCAGGAATGAAGGTACTTTCATATAGTTTTGGCCCATATCACCTCTGTGTCACATGGAATATACAGCTCTCTAAAACCACATCCCCTGCTCACTGCTGACATTGGAGAATCCCTTGGATTCCAGGGTACAAGATGTGATTTGCTATGTACTCTTCCCCCCCAGGACAATGTAAACCACCTTGGGATTTATTTTATTATTTATTTTAGTATTACCAGGAGGATGTTGGATTAATATTTTCTCTACCAAAACCAGCAACAGTGTCAGCAGAGTCTGTCCCATAAACTGGATGGGAGCTGGACATGCAGGACTCCTGCATGAACAATGGATTGTTCTGGAGAATAATCTGTAGAAATCCTGCTATATCTCACCCACAGAGAGGTGTCAGAGATCCCAAGCTGGGGCTAAGAAATAACTGCTGGCACCCAGGATAGACTCCTGAAGACTTCACTACATACAAAGCAGCCACTAGGCTAATCAACTCCAGCATAAGGGTTTCATATAGATCAAAACAGTTCAAAACAAACATCTCACCATTCATCAGTTATGCTCTATTCTCTTTTTGGTGGTTTTTTTTTTCTTTATTTTTTCTTGTTGGAAGAAAGAGGGCAGAAAACAAGTGGAGAAATAGAAATTTATTGTCCATAGACTGGAAATATTTTTTTTTCCGGTCAGCTCCATTCCTGAGTCAGCTATCTGGGTACACCGCTAAAGGAAGTAATGGAAGTTGTCCATAGAAAAGAAAGGGAGCACAAATCAACAGGAGAGAAAATTGGGTTTATCTTGAGCCACTGGCAAAAACAAAGCTATCAACCATGTGAAACAAGACAGGGCTCACTGCAGAATTGCAGAGCCCTGTACTGTACTGATGATATTGAAATTCTGCGATGGCTTTGCAGCTCTTTTGCCTTTAATCCAAATAGTGTCAGCCTTCAGATTGCTTCTCAGCCTATGTGTCTGCCTGCAGACACTACTGCATTGATTTCCATCTGGTGCATGCTTAAAAAGTTTTCCTCACAACCTTAAGGATTAACTGCCTTTTTTTTTTTTTTTTAACAGAACTGCAGATTCGGAAGCATGCTGAGGAAAACAATCACAGCAAAGAAGCCCCAAATCTCCTGCAAACTCTCCCCTGATCAGTGGGCACACAAAGATCTACCAGCAGCTGTTAATGTCATGTCATGGATGATTAGCAGGACTTCCTGTATCTAATGAACATGGCTCCTTCAGTGAGGAGACACAGTACAGTGCTGTCCCAGGAACATAAAAACGATCTAACATTCAGTCAGGAATGCATTTACTACATGGCCTGGAATGGTGAATTGATCTCATGCTTCTGTAACAAAGATCACATCTGTAGTCCCCATGCACTGCTGGCACTGGCACAGCTTCAGAACGAGCCTGACAATCCTGCTCCCAAAAGGAACTGATTAGGAGGGATGTTCTAGGAGCCATTTGATACAGGCAGCACAATCCAGAATGCCATTTATAGAGCAAAAATAAAATAATACAGCAGTCTTTATGTATTTTTATGTCTAAGTATGCCAACAGCCTCTTCTAACTGACAGTGAAAATAAGCATTAAACACCCCTATAACCATGGTGTTCCTGGATTTGAAGCAGGTAGAGTGGATGGGCAGATGTTTTGGTGTGAGCATAAGAGAAAAAGGTTCAGTTTGGTTTTTGCTGCTTTCCTCTTGATTTTAACTGGAAACATAAAGATAGGTCCATTTAAAATCCCTCTGCTCATATCTCAACATCTTGTTTTACACACCAGGGATCCAGGATATCCAGAGATACGTGAAATAAAATGTAAAGTTGTGAGATGACCTATATGGTGAAGGGAATAAGGATGATGTAAATAACAGGCAGCTTGTAAGAAAGGCTTTCAGAATCTTTTGCCAAATATCCATCTTATGGCAACAGTGCAAGCAAGGGGGTGAAAATGTACTTGGAGTTTTGCTTCATCAGTACTATAAAATAAACCCAAGTTAAAATGGGTGTTGTCCAACCCAATTGTCAAACATCGCTGCTGCAATACAAAGACAAATGTTTATTGGCTTAACTTTGACACTGTAGTAAATGCTCTTCTATTCAATTAGATAAACAAATACAGGACAGAGTATATAATAGGGTCCTTTCAAGTAAATTATGCTTTCTAAGTCACGTGTAAAACAAAAATTACTTAAATGTTTATATTTCTGTAAAATAAAAAAAAAACCAGTAAGGCTCTCCTTCTGCTATATTCTAAATATATTAAAAAAAAGGAATGCTTAAATTATGTCCATTTTATGACAAAGTCAGCAAAGCAAAGAAGCATAGCCAGGCTGACAATCCAGCTTTTCTTCTCACCATTACAAGAGAGAAGGAGAAAAAAATTCTTTATTCTGTTCTCATTTACAGTAGCACAAATCCCCAGGAACTGCACTGACTTCAGTATGTTATTTTGGATTTATAGCACACTAAAAGAGATTAGAATTCAGTCACACATGAATGAAGAACTGAATATCTACATTCATTCTAAACATATTTTCCTTTCTTGTGTACACAGAGCAGCAATGCCGTCCTTAGCAATGACAGATTATGTGCTGCTGGTTTACCTGCTTGCCCAGAGGTATTTATACAGGTACCAGGCAGGATGCCTCGGTGAAGGAAGCACTTTGTTACCCTCTCCAGCAAATGCATCCTGATTTATGTCCAGAGAGAACTGCCTCCTCTGCAGCATCAGGGCATCAGGCAAGGGGCTAAAACATACAGCATTATGCAGTGATGAAAACCACCTGTTTGTGAGCCTGTCCTATTGTCTCTGCCAAAGACTCTGCCTCTAAGGTCCTGACAATTTCTCATGCAGATATGTTGGCATACATGGACTGTATATCTTTAAAAACAAGCAGAAAACTGTAATAGTTGTTGGAGAGCACTGTGGTTAAAGCAATATATAATTCCTGATCTTGATGGAGGAGGAGATTTTCTTCCTACAGGTTGCTTAGTTATGAGAATCTCAAATCCAGTCTCAGCAAAAAAAAAGGCAATGCAGTGAATAGATCCCCACCAGTTTAAAAGCAATGATATCCCCTGCACAGCACAAGTCAGCTCCATACCCTAACACCCAATGCCTTGCCTGTCGTGTTCAGCTGAAGTGCAAACTCCTCACCCACGAGCAGGGAGCCAAACAAGCAGCGCCTTTCCTTTGGTCTTGACACCTGCCAACATTAAACACATCCGCCCCTCCTGCTCCTCAGGCTTTCCAGTGAAGTGGCTGCAGGCAAGGAAGAGGCATTAAGAGAGGGAGCACTGCAAAAGTAAAATGAAAATAGGCTGCTCCAGGAGATCGACAGAGATTAGGGTTGGATATCCCTGGGCTCAGTTTTAATGTGAGCATACTAATGCCCACATCTCCAATTGAAATGCTCTGGAAATCTTCTCTGCAGCCTCCAACAACACAGTGCAAAATAATAATTCCAGCAAGATAGATCACAAATAGGAAAGGGGAGGAAGGGTTGATTTTTGTGGTTATTTTTTTTTTCTGAACTATAACTAAAGAATTGAAAAGTATGCAGAACATTTATTAAAAAAAGTAAATTGTCAAGGTTTCAAAGTCAGGCACTTTCCTAAGTTAGGAAAGGTCAGTGCCAACAGTTCTTAAGAGTGCAGTATAAAATGCCTAGGATTTTGTTTTTCAGAAATTTGATTTTTATGGAGAGCCAATCTCTTCCAGACCCAATCTTTTAAAGACCCAAATTCTAACTTTCCAGCTAGCCCTCAACAACAAATCAGCTCAACTACCCGCAAGTTACTTGCTAAATCATTTCAACTCACTCAATCCAACCCTTATATTGCTTCCTGACTTCAAGTCTCTGATAATGGAATCCTGCTGCTCTATATCTCCATCCCACATCCCACAACACTCCCAGGATCACTGTCTGTGCTGTCCTTCAGCCACGTTTTTTGAAGAAAAGTTACAACTCCTTGAACTAATTTGTGGGGTGCTTACCCTGTCCTTCCTCTGAGCTCTTCTCCAACTCACTTCCAACCACAAGAATCTCACTAGAGCATTTAGGCTGTTTTGTCCTGAGATTCAATACCCATGAGCACAATAAAGCTCTGGGTTCCTAAGCACTGGTGCAATAGAAATAAACAGGAAAATAATATACTATGCTTAATGAAGAGGAGGCAGGAAAATGGCCAGCAGTGTCTCTCTATCTTTCTATCACATAAAACACATATACATATATTTATATTCAAATATGTTGAAATAGAAACCATGTACCTGCTCCCTACATCTGGTGAAAAAAAACCTCTCTGACTATATTTTTATTTTGGAATATCTCAATTTACCAAACATTTCATCCAGACAAGTATTCAATTAAATTCCTTTGAAAAAACAGGCAAGCTTCCACTAGAGCTATGCCAGGCCCAGCTTCTGAGCAGCCCAGCTGGTAGTTTCCTGAGGACCAGGGCTTCCAGCTCCCACAGTTCCAAGAAATCTTGCTAGACAAATTGGCTGGAGGTTAAGGACCCTTGGGCTTACAATGCCCCCAGACCAGGCACAGCACAGTGTCGTGGTGCCTGGGGAGCTCAGAGACACCAGGGTCATGCTACAGCCATGGCCAGCACTCCAGTATCCAACAGCTCTGGCTCCAGTGCTTTTTTACAGGCAATTTCAAACTCTTGGAACATCAAGGTTCCCTGAGAAATCAAAATACTTTTCTCCTTCCAGCTCTATTGCATACATATGTGGCAAACAAAAGAAGATTCTTCGTGATCTTTTGCTCTCCTTCAGCTGTTCCTTATTTCTGTACATTCATTGTGTTTGTTCTTTTGTGAAAATTATTTTGCTGCTATTTTGAGAAAGATGCCATTTTTCTACCTGCATTTGAACAGTTCCCAGCATAATGAGATCCAGATATAGGCTGTACATGGTTCTGTATTACAAACAACACAGTGTTATAATTTTCTTTTTTCCCTCCTTAGAGAGAAGTTTATTGAAAAAATCAAAGCCTTCCCTCTAATCATTTTCACTCTGTTAGCTGTAGGCAACATTTGTTGGATAGTAATTAATATAATATAAAAGTATTTAAATTTTGCATGCATATTGTTTCTTTTTTTTTCACAGACTGTGTGTTTGTTCTTCCCCCAGCTGAGAAGCTAAAAATGAGAATTTACTTCCCATGTTCTCACCTCCCCTCCTCTACTTTATACCATATTGCAACTTGTCATATTATATTGTGAATAACTTAAGAACTATTTGACATATTAGTTACACATTTATGTTGCAGAGCTTTTATCCTTCACTATTTTTAGAGAGACCAATTTTACATGTCATGATATCCGTATCTATATTTATACTGAATGTGTTTAATTTTTTTTTCTTACCATATTTAGTTTAAGGCTTTTACTGATGATAGGCAGAAAAAAAGCTATTTATCAGACCTTCATTTCACAAGGCAGATGGATAAATTTCAGCTCTTCTGGGAAATGACACTGTTCTAACTAGACACAGGTGAGTTTCCTACTACAGCCATGAGACAGCTCTTGACTTTGCAAAGTAAAGACCATGATGGTTGCTGTCATGAAAAGAGATACAGTTTTTTATGCAAACAAGGTGGAGCTAATCAAAACATCTAAGGGAAACATACAGACATATTCCTCTAACTCGCTGTGGTGCACATCAGCAATACCACACACCATGCCTGTCTTGATTATGCTGTTAGTCTTTACAAACCAAATTCAGGAATAATTGCTCTAGGTTCTTCAGATTGAGGCTATTCGTGGATTAAAGCAGCCCTGAACCAATTGATGGTGAATAAAATTGTTGGAACATAATGTTATGTACTGCAGTGTGGGCCTCTAATTTTCTATTTTGTAATTGAAATGTAAATAATTTATTAAAACAAAAAGTCATCTCTCAGAAAAGTTACAACTAAAATCAAAACAAATTTCTCTAGGGCTCAATTTACAATGCCAAAAGAATTGCATAAGCACAATTCCTGACTTTCATGAATGTAACCAGGGTGGTTATGCCCCAGAACTGAATAATAATTAAAAGTTAGATATTGGCAGCTTCAGGCTTGCTTTTCCCCAGGAGCCTAAGGGGTAAGCTTTAGAAGGCAAACTTCACAACAGCCACTTCATTACAGAAAGAACATGCATCTGATCCCCAGAAAGGCACTCAAAACTAAGATCTCTGTGGCGATGCAAGGATGGCCCACATGAAGAGGATACAATTTTATGCTGTCAACCATAAGGATTCCCCAACATGAGTTTACAAAATAGATTTCATTTGGGACACTTTCATCCATCTTTCTCACTAAGGCTGTAAGCAAAGGTGTTCAACTCTCCTAATACCCCTATGTGACCTTAACAAAAACTGCACGTGGCCCAGGGAGCTGAGGCGGAGGATAAAGTCTTGGGAGCAGTTTCTAGGCAGAAGACAACAGCTTTGATGGCATCCCAGCTGGATGGGGCTGCTGTGGGCACACAGCTGGATCCAGTGCCTCTTGCCTTCAGCAGCCTCTGCTGGCATTCTTCTGCCCAGAGCTGGGGATTCAGGTTATTTGTCACCTCAACACCAAAGCCTTTCTACCAAACATGTGGCATCACCTCCTCTTAATAGCTCACAAACCATTAAGTTTGCCATCATTTAAATTTCCATCATTTACATTTCCATCATTTACATTTCTCATTTTTCCCTGCAACCATGAGGGTTAGAAATATTTTTTACAAATGAAATTTGAAACTGCAAGTCAACATGCCTCTAGTTGTTGAGGCTTTCATTCTTTCAGTATCTTAATAACTGCTGTATTCACAAGTATCAAAAGTAATGATACTCTGCAATATATTAAGGAATCCTCTGGAGATGAAAGGCTCAGGACTTGATGATTTTTTGTTCATGAGCCATGGCATGTAAAAGAACAAAGCGAGCCTGGCAGGGATTGACGGAGATGAAAAGTACACGCAGACGTACACACACAAAAATCACTATGGAAAATGTGCTGCCTAACTCTGCATGAGTGAACCCAACAGCTCAGGCACCTTGCTAAGCTCCAGCGGGAAGAGGGAAGTACTGCAAGGGACATTCCTGAGTGTCCATTCACTGTAAGCCTGGGCCGAGGTGAGAGGGTGTGCTCGGCTCCCGGAGCCACGGCGAGCACAAGGGCAGCAGCACCGGGCTTGCGACGGAAACATTCCCGGTCCCATAGCAAACAGCAATAAAACAAACTGCTAATGAGGATGCAACCTGACCCTCTGCAGAGCGGATGCCCAACGACTGCGGGGCTGTAAGGAGAAGGGAAGCATTGTGTCGGCAGAAACTCCAAGCTCTAGGGGATTTTTTAAAAGAGCAACCCAAAAAAAAAAATATTTGGGTACTTTTCTGGTAATAAAAGTTACGAAGTAACACAGAGCAAACACTGCTTTGAAGGAAAGAGAAGTCTGTTAAACAAAGAACTTCACTCTGCGGAAAGAATTCCTTTTTAACACTAATGTTAACATTTCATTTTCTGTAAGAAATTCCAGTGAATCTTCCCTTAAGACTTTTCACTCCACACAGGACACTGCTCTTTTCTCCCTCTCTGCCTGCTGACGTACTCTCCTTTCCAGGAAAGACAAATTTTTATTCACACTTTCTGCTTTTCTTCATTAGGCTGTTTATCACACTGTTACACAAACCATTCTCAGAGCTATTATAGCCTAGGGACAAACATCTAGATTTTACTATTTTACAGCAGGAGACCAGCAGCTCCAGGAGACTGAAGAACCCATGGGCAAAACACCCATAACAGCATTCACAACCTTGTATCTGTTTTTTGTCTTTTTTTGTTTGTTTTTGATTTTTTTTAAAATAACGAGAAAACAATCCAGAAGCCACTGTTAAGGGAGAAAATGGAATGTATTTAATGTAGTGAAAGGCAACCTGTCATTCTGACACTTCCTTGGTTTTCTGGAAGTCAAGTTAACAGTCATACTTGGCAAGCAAGATGTGATGGCATAAGGCACTTGGTTTGTGGAAGGACATCAGAGGTAGCTATTTCGATTAGAAATGCAATGATAAAAGCATTATCATTGCACTTCTGGATAGTGCTCTGCAAAGAAACTGTGATAGCCAAGAATAATCCAGGATGTAAGAAGTTTGGGAACTGATGAACTAGGGACAGGATCCTAGAAATGTAAATGATACTGGTATAATCCTACTCAAACCCAAAAGATTCTGCAAGCAGTTAAACATGGCCTTAAGTATTGGAAATATCTCAATGAAGGTAATAGGCATGAACACAGTCTTTTAACACTTTGGAATTATGGATGTCTGTTTTCCCAAGTTTCTGGACACATACCACCGCTAATATTTCTACTTTGAAAAGGAGCAAACACACAGGGATGTCAAGGAACACACAACAGAGTAGCTGGGGCAGTTTACTGAGCCAACACGCCATGTCCTTTGGAACCCAGGTGGGAACAGAGCTCTCCTGACCCCTGAGCTGAGGGGCTGAGCAGCATCTCTGCATTTTATCATCTCCTAATCCTTGCTGTGAATTCAGAGCCAGGTTGGTGTCACTGTGCCAGCCAGCCACAAAAACAGTGAAAGGGAACAGGAAAACAGGAAAGTATCTCAACCATACAAAAGTAAGTTGTTCCCCTTTGTTATTGTCCCTTTGAATAAATGGTAGCTGAGAGACATTATGCTCTTGGGATTGTTCCTGGACTAGCAAATGCAAAGCCACTTGCTGCAGAAGATATCTAAGCCTTAATAAAGAACTGTAATGAAATTCAGGTCCAGGTGCTTCATGAATGATAATCCCACTATGCAGAACATATTTTTCCCATTTATTTTCTTGCTCAGATTTCACCTGTAAAACAGGAACATTAAGGCAGCTCCTCAATCTCAGCCTGTTAAATCCTCAGTTCAGCTGGCATACTCACAAAGAAGATTTTCCCATAAAGGAATCGACAGCTCTCCATTGCAATTGCAACACCAGAGAATCCCAAAATGCATTTTCCTGTGATACTGTGCTCAACTGTTCCAGGTACATTGATGAGATCAGGTCTGTGACACATCACAACCCCAAAACATTCCCACCTAAGCCTAGGAATGGAATAAGCAATCCATCACACAGTGTGACACGTTCCCCAAAACACACACACACTCAAAACCTGAAAGTGGTGTCAGAATGTTTATTGAAGAGGGCAATCTGACTGGCTGAACCGATCTGGGTAGCCGGTAACTTTTAACATAAGCAAACAGAGATACTGTAAACCTGCTGTGCATGGAAACTGTGTTTATACTTAAATTGGACTTGTAAGACTGAAATAACTTACTAGAAAAATATAGCTGAAGTTCCCAGGAGCTCCGAATGACCTTGAGATCATTCTGAAAAAAACAGAAATATGTAGACATATACAGTGATGCAAACAGAGTTACACAAATATTTTCCAAGTCAGCTAATAAAATACATTTCCTTGCCTATTTTTTATGATAGCTTTGCAAACATACTTTTAAAACCACACTTTTCAGCCCCACCAAGCATTTTTTTTGCCACTTGCGTTATCAGAACTGATGGTAAGCATTCTGCAATGTAAGTGCTGCCTCGTTTACTTTTTTGTGAGTTTTGTAATTGCTGGATCTGTTCCTTTTAGATATACTGCTGAAATTCTTACTACCACATGACAAGACAATAAACTTTCTTAGTGATGCTGTGGAAGTACAGAGGAAGACAAAAAAGGAAAAAGATACAAGAAACTTCAGATTTTTCTCAGTGCGGCCAAAACATTGAGAAAATATTTTGATTTATATGGCACCTAAATTGCTGTACACAGGCACATCTGCATGGAAAGTGATCACAAATCAGAGATATAAGAATCACCACAAACTGTGAGCTCTGTTGCTCATGAACCTAGAAAATAATTATTAGGAGTATTAAAGCACCCAGAGTAATGTAACCTAATGTTGTATAACTGGGATGAAATTTCTACAAAAACCAGGAAACTGCTAAATCTAATAGTGTTTTGCTTAAAAAATAATGACAAAAAAGGAGAGGGGATAACTATTTTATAACTTGAAAACAGCCAGGGGAGTCTAACCGAGCTGTGTTTATTCTTCTTAGCCATGGGCTGGGTGCACAGCCAGCACTGAAAGCTGACCCTGAAAAGGAAAGTTGGAGCTGCATCGAGCAATGGATTGCAGGTTATCCATGAATCTGTACTTGTACCTGCATCTTCCACACCACTGATACAATCCCTATTTAGCATGAAAGCAGCACACATGCAGGCAGGCAGAAGGGACTGTGCTTTTCACAGCAAGGTGCTCATTCTGCAAAGCCCGATGATGTCCAGGAATGGATAACCCAGGAGCACGTAGATCGCAACAAGGCTTTGGAGGAGGGGGGCAGGTTTCACTTCAGTGCTGGCATACCCCATAAATTTTGGTGTAAAGTGTGGTGTAAAGTGTGATAACATCCGCCAAGCTCCTGAGAAAACAGGGTCGCAAACAGGTGTTTCTGGAGAATAATTGTACTCCATGACGGGAGGTTGTAGTGAGGTGCGTGGGGGCCGGTCTTTTCTTCCGTGCCTGCAGTGAGAGGAAAAGAATAAATGGCCTTAAGCTAAGAGAGAGGAGATTCCGAATAGACAGTAGAAACATTTTTTCACTGTTATAATGGTCAGACATTGCAACAGGCTGCCCAGGGAGATGGTGGAGTCACCAGTTCAAGAGGTGTCTGGCACTAGGCGATGTGGTTTAGTGGTTTAAGGGTTACAGGGGCAGTGCTAGGCGGACGCTTGAACCGGATGATATTAAAGGTCTCTTCCAACCCTGGTGATTCTGTGAATAAAGGCGGCGAGGCTCCTGCGTCCCTGTTTCGGGGGTGAAAAGGAGCACTCCGCGATTCCGGCTCCCTCTGAGGGCAGAGGCCGGAGAGCGCCGTCAGCTCCGGTGCCGCTCCCGGCCCGTCCGCCGGCGGCTGCGCGAGCCTCTCCCTTTCCTCCTCCTCCTCCTCCTCCTCCTCCTCCTTCTCCCCCCGGCGCTG
>VWZP01003316.1:384162-490186 GCA_013396995.1 Dicaeum eximium | reverse complement strand
CGCCTCTCTTCCCGGCGGGTGAGGGGCGCCGCCGGCCCGCCCGCCCGCCGTGCCCCGGCCCTGCGGGCCCCGACTGCCCCCGCCTGCGCCATTTTGGAGCAGCGCCGGTGCCACCTCATGGCACCCCCGGGGCGGCGGCGCTGTCCCCGGCGCTGCCTCGGCCCGCCCTGAGCTGGGGATGGAGGAGGGCAGCGCGGGTGGCCCCTCAGACCGTGGGGGTCACCGCCTTGGCGTGCCAGCGGTTCCTGCGTCCCCGTGCGTGTCCCCTGCGCCTGCCGCCCACGCGCGGCTGGGGCTGTCACTTTGACCCCAAGCTGGTGTTCGGGGTCACCTCTCTGAAGACATTCCAAACCCACCTGGACTCCGTTCTGTGTTACCTGCTCCAGGTGACCCTGCCATTAGACTGGGTGATCTCCAGAGGTCCCTTCCCACCCTGACTATTCCGTGATTCTGTGCATAGCCTCCATGCCTGCAGGTGGGAAGCGCGGAAGGAAATCCTGTCCCTTATCATGTTTGTATCAACATGAGTCACCTTTCACAGGATCACTGAGAACTTGTACTTCCAACCGCGGCAGGAATGTGAGCTTTGAAGGAAATGCAAGGTTTCTTCTCACAGTACAAAGTGTTGCGTGTTCCTTAGATGCTTTCCTTGGATCTGGTTGTGGACTGGTCCAGGGTGAGCTTTTACCCGGGCAGAGTGGTGGAAGGGGAAATGAAGGAGAGTTTGGGCAGCCCTAGAAATGCATGGTGGAAAACACATCTCCCATTCCTTCTTTGCTTCACTTCTAAACACATCAGTTGGAAAGGCAGAAGAGGAATGTATTGAGTCCAACAGTGAGATAAAGTACAGGAAATGAAAAGCAAGGGTTCAAATAGGTTTTATCATAGCAGATGAGCTGACTTTTAAGATTTTAAAAAGCATATTTTATACGTATTTCTCCTAAAGAAAGCTCTCTTCTCATTGGTTGGCATAAATAAACCAATTTGATTCTTGAACACGTGAGAGCTTTACACTGAGTTATATCTTTTTAGGTATCAGAAGTAAACCTGAAAAACATTCTTTCACGTTCTGAATTTTTGCTGGCTTAGCTTACAAGTGATGGGTCTTACTACTTAATTTAATTTTCATTTCTGAGTCATGCTCTATTTACATGAAAAACGTGATTTAATTAAAATGTTTGAAACAGTATTGCAAAATTACATTTAATTGAAAAGATGTGACTTAGATGTGATGAGTATTGTGAAAAAGAAATAAGGATATGTTTGGTCATGTGCTGTGAATGACAGAGATCAGTATTGCCACTAAATGAAGCAGACTTTCCCCTCTTGCTACTTCCTCTCCTTGCACAAGTGTCTGTGCAGCAAGTGAGTGAGCTGGACCAGGGTAAAACCTAATCTAGCCAAAAAAAGAAGTCACTTTAAAGCTAAACAAGATCAGTGATTCAGTTCATTATGCTGGCAGAGGGGAGGTAGTAATGTGGTAGTTAAGGATGAGTGTTTGGGGCCTGATGAGAGATTGTTTCTCTTGGCTGCAGCACTGTCTTAAAATGAACTTGAAAATGTAGTTTCTATGGCATCTGTACAGAGGCTGGCTTGGGTCCAGCCTACTGAGCATGAGCTCAATGTGAGCACAACTTCTGTACCTGACCTGAGAAACAGGCCCTGCGTTTATTGAAACACATTTTGCATTTAAAAACTGACTTACTAACCAGAGGAAATACTAAATATTTTTGCTCATTTGACTAATTGTTTCAAAAGCATTCAGGTCTGCTGAAAACCCCATTAAACAGTCAAGTGTCTAAAATCCAAAAGACTTACATGCCTGCTCTGCTTAAGAATTTTGAAAATTCCACCACTCCTCTAAAACTGACAATTGTTTGCAAAATCTAGCCCTTGATCTTAGTGCTTTTATGCTGAGTAGGTCTTCCCTTGTCCAACTATTTTAATTCACTAGCTTCCCAGTTCCTAATTGTATCTTACAGTAACATTAATTTCCCCCTGCCATGAATTCCCTGCACTTACTTGCTGAACTTGACCCAAATCTAATAAAAAAGTCTTTCTGGGTAACAGAATAATCTAATGGGGAAAACTTGAATTATGGCATTTGTTGCACTGTGAAAACTGAAGCTAGTTTGGATGCTTAAATTGTGCAATATGTGGAATTATGCTGTAATTGGAAGGCTTGGGGTGGTCTTATAGGTACATTTTGTGAAGCTATGACACATCCCCTATAATTCATTGTAGTCCGAAGAAGATTCATTGATGCATTTTTTGGTGTTTGTATAATATTAATGAAGAATAATTGGGGCCTTGAAGACTGGGAATTCAAAATCTATTTTCAAAGAGGTATATTCCTAAAATAGGCATTGATGTTTAACATAAATCTTCTGTCCAAGGACATATAGAGAGTGAGAGGTTTTCTTTATTCATTTGTTTTCCTTCACAACTACTGCTTTTCTGTTCAAATAAGAAATTGAAAGAATTTTTACATACAGGGTAGGATTTTGAGATTATTTGTAATCATTTATGAATGCTTAAGTAACAGTGTTGATTTCTAGACATTTCATATCAAAATTATGCTACTTGTGTGGAGATAATTAGAATCCTACTACTATATCTAATGCAGCAAAGTGTTCAACATAAACATAAATTTTATTATTTTAAAGATAAATTTAGATAGGTAATTTACATTTCAGTGTACCCTGCTAGTCTGATTTTATCCATTCAACCTGCACCCCACTGAGTTGTAAACCACTGTTGTTTTAGCAGCTTTACAGACCACTCAAAATCTCTAAGACATCAGAAGAGGATCCATTTGGGGAGCTGAAATCTAAACAAAATGCTGAGTAAATTAGCTCAGTTGGTCAGAGCATGGTGCTAATAACACCAAGGTCACAGGCTCAGTCCCGTATGGGCCATGCACTCAGGAGTTGGATCAGTGATCCTCTTGAGCCCCTTCCAACTCAGAATATTCTGTGATTCTGGAAATACTTTTATAAACCCACACAGGTTACGCAGATGAAGGAGGCTGTGGTCACACCTGATGAGGAGTGGAGCCACAGAGTCAGATCATTGTCTACCTGCTCTCAGAGGCATTTTACACATTTACAGCTGCAGGCTGAAGGATTGCATTAATGTTTTGGCCAGTTGAGTATTTTCCTTGGACATATAGATGCTCAGACTGGGAGCTGTGGACAAACACAAGAACAGAGTTGTGTTAACATAGAATCCAGTCAGGCAATTACTGTCATGTTAGAGAGAACCACAGCACTGTCCTTGTAGGTTTGTGCTTGAGTCCCAAGTTCCCCTGTGTTGTAAGAGCTTGAGTCATCCTTTAGACTGTATTTGGTTACATATAGAAATACTTCTCCAAAAGACTGTGAGAAAAATACCCATTTCTGGCTCTTTCACTGAAGTGAGGTCTGTAAGAAATCATGGCACTTCCTGAAGTTACAGCAACTTATGCCCATGGTGGATTCTGTTCTTCCCATAGAGGGTCATGAGAGCTTTTCATATGAAGTGTTTCATCATCCTCTCCTTCTGCCCATCTGTATTTTAAATGAAAGCAAGGAGCTCTGAATTTTTCCTGTAGAGCATAAAAGTAGGAGTGTACCCTTCTGAAAGACTTCAGGTTTCGAACCTTGCAGATTGAGGCACCGTGCAGCTTCGTGTTGGGCATCCAAGCTATGGAGAATAGCCTGGTTTGCTGGACAAATCGCTGTACCAGTCACTCTTTTAAATGATTAGTTCTGTCTTTGTGTAGTGTACGGGTAGAAATGGAATTGCAGCAAAGGAATTGTGGAATTCAGCAAACTGCAGTCAGATTTCAGTGAGGGCCAATATGGAGGGCTAAAGTACAAATTAAGATTACATTCTTCAAAATAAGTGTCTGACAGAACTTCAAAAGGAACCTCAGCTTCTACTTGGGATTTTCAGCTGTCAGCCTTGCTTCAGGTCAAGGGCCCTTAGTCAGATCAACCACGTTTGAAGTGAGCTAGCCTGGGATTGAGAGATGGACAAAGTACCTCACTTAACCTCTAGGCTCTATTCTAGAGGAATATTCTCTTCATTTTGTCAGTAGGAACCCTGTGTTCCTATATATTTTGGTTCTGCTTGGTACTGAGAGAAGAAAATTCATTTCTCTCACGTAGAGGATAGCATCTGTCTGGCTTTAATGTGTACTTGCCCCCAAAGTGCGAATTGATTTGTTACCTAAATTGGCTTTTTTTAAAACATACATCACCTCCTGAAGAATTGGCTTCTTTACCAGGAACTCCATGGTAAATCTCTTTTCACTTTTTCCTATTGAAGTTTTTCTGCTTTTCATAAATAATTTATTCAAGAGACCAGAGGGATGGCTAATGAGAGATTAACTCAGTGCCCAAGGGCTAGGGCATTTCCCTGGGATGTGGTAGAGTCAGGCTGCAAGATCTCACTTCAATTAATATTGCTTCCCACATCACAGGAGAGTGTGCTCGCTGCTGGGAAACACATTTGTGTGTAAATCTTCAGCTCTTTTTTGTGTATGCTAGCCAGGCACTAGTCTATATATTAGATTAAAAAAAAATATATATATACCAAGTTTAAGAACTCTGCTGAGACTCCAAGTCATGAAGTCAGCTCTGAGTAGCAACAGTTAAGGAGAGCCGTTAGGATTTTGAGCAGCCTAAAGTATCCAAATGGGATTTGGATACAACGAAGTCTTAATCAGCACCCGAGCAGGGAGGGATTTCAGTGGTTCTGCTTGTTGCATTTCGACCCTTACACAGGGTTTTGACAGAGCTATGGTGGATCTTGCTGTAGCAATTTAAGAAGTTACTGCGTGCAAGTTTTTCCTGTGCTAATGGTTCTTACCCCCTGGGAATCGGCAGAAGGTGGCTTTGCTCCAGCTCTTGCTCTGTTGTTCCAATTCAAACCCACTGCCATCAGCCCTTTAAGCCAGATCACTGAGCTTTATACAGAACTAAGTGAATTGCCTGTGCATATTCTTTTGGGTGACCTCTGTGCTAGGGACAGCACCCTTCAAAGGGGAGGCAGAGCATTCGTCAGCTGGGGGGAAGCATCTAGCTGGGGAAATAATACCTTGAGCTGTTACAGAAACTTTTGTCCAGAGCTCACATATCAAAGCCTTTGTGGATCTCGCCCAGACTCCTATACCTTTGTTTTTGAAAGTTATTCTGGCAGGGGAGCTCTTACCACTGTTTCCTTGCATTGTATAAACATATATGTGCATTCTGCCCAGGAACTTTTAGAAGTTTGCCACCAGACTAGAACCAACTGTCAGTGATTTTCCCAGTGTGTTTGTGTGTGACTGAGTTTGTGTTTTGAATCTGTGGAATGGTGAATGGGCATCTGTTTCAATGATGCAGTGGGATAAACCTCAAAAACTCTGTGCATATCAACTGAACCACGCAGTCAGTAATGGTAAATTGGAACTATTTGCTCTTTTCTGAGCTTCACATTCCTTCCACACTTCAGAATAGGTGATGTGATGCCTTAGCATCACATTTCCTCTATTGATTTAATACTTAGAATAATTTGTTTTAAAGTTAAACATGAAAAATGCTCCCTTCAGTTTCATTTTAATGCATGATCTTTTTCATTCACTGTTGAGGGAATTAAATTATTATATCTTTGAGTTTTGAGTCATTCTAAAGCAATTTTCAAGGCTGCTGTAGATTTTAACACCTCATGAACTTTGTAGTGGGTAGAATATGTGCTTCTTGAGCAGGGTGCAGTTCATCAGTGAAGAAAGAATTTCTTCTGTTCTGATTTTGCTACTGCTTTCTTTTGTGACCCTGAGCAACCACTGTATCTTACAATTTTAACTGTCTTGGAGATGTCATCAAGATTAGAATATGCATATACATGGAGAAAGAAGTGAGGCCTGTGTCATTAATGCCATGAAAACTTCGAAGATGAAAAAGCAAAGCAGGGCATTGTAACAATAATATTAACAATCTTATTTTACATTTAAGAATTTTTGTATATGGTAATAGCAACATGAATGTGCCCAGCTGCCTGAAATATTCTCTGGAACTTCCGTCTGCTTTTTTATAAACATAAAACATTCTTTTCTGTTTTGACAGTTAAAAATTATGCTGTTGAGGGAGTAAACAGATTTTTAAGTTACCTGTTCAAACAAGTAAGTCTTCTGTTGAATCTTCAAAAGGTTCCAGTAGTAGGAAATATGTTACTAAGTAACACGTTTATTTGCAGTTCATTTCTTTAAAGCAGTAGTGCAGTGAAAGGAGATGCCATTTTTTCCCTGTGAAGTTTGTCTCATTTTCTTCAGCTTGTCAAGTCTGTTATGTCAGTGTTGAGTATTAATCTTAAATAGAAACATACTGCTTCTAGCTCAGGGAGTCCCTGAGCTGCAAATGGCAGGAATCTGAGAATGTTTTAACAATATATTCTTCCTTGGACATCTTGGCTTCTGTTAGAGGTAGATCCTGGATGAGACTGATTTTTCATCTGACTGCTGCTGTATTAACACTGAATGCAGTTGAGGTGCTGTATAATTCTTTCATATGGGTGAAAGAAAGAAAGAAAAGTTTTTGCAAAGACAGCATTAGAGAGTTAAGTACTGAGGGAACATAATTTCCTTTGAGAGAAACGGTGTTCTCTGCAATTAGAACACAGATTTAAGAAAAGAAACTAAGTAATCTAGGCATATCTGCTTCTGGCTCTGCCATATGCTTTGAATTCAACTCTGAAAATTTGTACAAGCTATTTTTGTGTAAGACATTTATGAATTACTGAAGAGGGAAATGAGAAGCATTAGTTAATAAGAACAGTAGTTGAAAAGAACACTAGTACTTGTTTTTGTTTCAGTGAAATTATGTCGTGTTAGTCTTAATTTCTTTATCCAGCATGCTTTGACAAGTGAATGTAAGCTTTGAAGTAAATGCATGAAAAGTAGTTGACAGTGACAGAACTTCGTATTTTTAGGTCAGTCATACTACAATTTAACACACTTGTGACAGCAAATGTCACATAATGGAAAGAATAACGCCTTGTTGAGCACCTTTTGTAGCTGAAATGTGTCTGCACTTACCTAAACGATCAGTAAAATCTCATTTAATGCCATCAGACTCCTTGGGTTACTGCACAGTAACTGTGAAGTTAAGACTGAGTGTAGGAGCAGGTATGTAAGTTGTAGTGAGCTTAAACTGCGCTTCTCAGGTTCTGACCTGCTACTCACTGAGGGCCACTGGAATACTTGTAGGTCATCCATGTGAGGCAACTAAGAAAAGCAGATCAATTTTCAGCAGGCTTAATGTGCTACCAAGGCCTGCAGCTTCCCTGGAAGATGTTTCCAGACCTGCAGATGAAGAAGTTGAAAACCATCAGCTCTGGCAATACCACTCCAGTAGCCTCATCTGCAAGGACTTGTCTGCACAGGACTCCCCTGATTAACTCCATGTCTCATTCTACAACAAAGAGTCTGGTTCTGTTTACGTTAAACCATTTTCAAAGTACGAGTGCACTTTGAATTCATACCCTGCCTTAATCCATGTTAACTTTGCAGTGCGTGCCCTAAGGGAGCAGTAAACTAAACTGGATGACTGTGTCCGCACAGGGGTTTAATGGAGTTTAAGTAGCAGAATTCAAGTTCATCAAGGTATTTCCTTCAGATTCATTTTCTTGCTGTCCTGGTGTGGACAAGCCCTAAGAATAAAAGTGGTTTAGTTCGGAGTGAATGAACTGTGTTATAAAATTCATCACTGAGGTTTTATTAAAATTTTGTGTGTGAAAAACAACTATTGTAGGGTATAAAGTAGGCTTTTTTGTCTTTTTTGGTACCATCTCTTTTGTAGTAATTGCAGTTAGATCTGAGAAATAAAGTAGTGCTCATGTTCTTCCAACAACTAGATGCTGTATTTGTTTTTGGATCAAAAGTTTGGATCAGAATTCACATGTTTGCTTAAATAGCAGAAACTTTTCCTCATACAAAAATCTGTCATCTCAATGACAATCTCAGCTGTGACATTATGTGTATTTGATATGTTTTAAAGCAGATGAACGCTGTAAAATTTTAAGTGTTTATAGCAAATCTGAATATCGTGGAAATTAGATTTTCTGTAAATGGCAGTATTTAAAATGTCAGGGTTTGATGTTCTGTAGGGGAAAAAACTATTCTACTCTATTTCTGAAAACAAGTTTATTTTAAATAATTTTATCTCAACTGCTGCCATATTTTAAATACATTTGTATTTTCAGCTGTAACTCATAAAAGGTCAGCTCCCATGCCTTGAAAACTCTATACAAGTTGATACTGCATAAATGAGCATGTTTTACACAGCAGGCATATAATGTTATCTGCTCCTCTGACTTGCACTCAGATTAATTATTCTTCATCATTTTTAACTAAAGTTAAAGAACTTAGCTTTTTGGTACTGTCCTTCAGACATCGATCAAAATCTTTACTGAAGTTTAAACAAAGTAAAGCTCAGTTTTTCTTCGTGGTCAGCTCATGTCACACTAAAGCCCTGATCACTGATCAAAACAGCATTAATTATTTGTTTCACGTTGAGGTTGCTGTGTCAAAATCCTTTAAATACCTCTTGGAGCAGAGAGGGAATCTTACAGCCTGTGACAGAGCAGCTGGTGTGGACATGGGCTGATGCCCCAGTTGACAGGTTGTTGGATTAGAAAGAATATCAAAGGCAGTGAGTAAGATTAGGGATAAGTGAACATCTGACAGCAGTTTGCAGCAGGGGAGAACAGATGATAAACAATGGGAGCGGGGTGCGTGGGGGGGTGAGAGGTGAGAAGGCCATGGGAAAAGTGTGGCGGCAATCACTAAAGCTCCAGGTTGCTGAGCCTCATGAATAGAACAGGAAATGGGATTTGCTGGGACAGATGTGCTGAGTGGTGATGAATACATTATAGGGAAATGAGGCTAAACTCCTGAAGGTGAGAGATGTTCTTTCTCTGAAAATAGAAAATACGGGAAAAGAAAAGTTTACCCCTCTGGAGAAGTAAACGTTCTTGAAAATTAATACAGATAGAATTAATGCTAATGCTAATTTTAATTAAATTATTATTCTGCAGGAGTGTTCATGATAAACTCTTAAGTCGTGTACTTCCAGCATAACAATCTTACAGTGCTATTGCATATATGGGATTGAAAGTGTTTATTTTAGTCATAAGACTGCACAAATGGTAGAATAGTTTGAATGATGGAACAGCCTGGAATGGAGGCTCTGACTGGATAATGCTTAGAAGCATATTCTGTATCTGGCATGTATTACATAGCACTCACATAACATATGTTTGATCCTGCCACTGTTAAGAGACTTGTACTGAGTGATCTTGTGAGGTCCTTCCAGCCTTAACATTTTTTCAATTCTGTAAAGTGATTGAATGCTTGTAGAATATCATACATAACTCTTCCTGTTCCTTGGGGTATTGTTTCTTTACTTCTTGGACTTCCTTAGTTTATATTCTTGATGGATCCTTTTCCAATATTTATGATATAGTTATGTCAAACAGCAAACAGAAACTTTTTGCATGTTCACTTATAGGTTTGTATGTTAGTTTTCTGACTTAGAATTTCTTATGAGATTTTTTTCTTTCAAATTTCTTTAAAGAAAAACTCATTAAAAACATCTCACACTAACATTTTAATAATGTATTACTTTAACTGAAGGGAGGACAAGCAGAAAGTATAATTGTTAATATTCTGAGAAAGTACGAATAAGATTTGTTCACCAGACATGTAGAAATTTATTCCACAATGCATTCTCACAGTTTGAGTTACAGATACAAGCTTGGTAAAATAATGTAGAAACACAAACTGTGAGAGTCACCAACTGGAAAACATAAAGCTCAGTGTTGTAAGGACAAGAGGTGACTTAGCTGTAATGGGAATGCCCACCATCTGTCCTTCCTGACCTCAAATCCCTCATGTGTGCTGCCCCTGTCCTCAAGTTGGGGAGACATGAGGCTGGCCTCCTTCAGTCCCTGTTTGCTCCTAGCCATGCGTACTGTAACTGTAGCTCTCCTTTGTAAAAGAACTAGGGATTGTAAACAGAATCTGGGATTCATGTGTCCCATAGCCCTGCTTCATGGAATTAGCTGTTCATGTTTGAGAAATTCCATGTTCGGTATCTTGACCACAGTGACATCACTTGGATACAGCAAATGAAGAGTTGGTAGAGCTTTGGAGTTACAGATGTTCCACAGAATTAGCGATCAATGAAATTTGTCCTTCAGTCAGCTATAATCAAAGAAATAAAATTATGGTGAGCACAGCAAAACAGAGACAAAAAAAAATCCGCTCTACTGATTCTAATTAGCATAGGCACTGTCCTGATAGGTGTGTTTTCCGTAAAACTGTGATTTCTGCATTTGCATGAAAGTATAACCAAGGAATTTACCATTTGTTATAGGCAATTCCCATTTTCAAGGTTATTTATAGTTGGCTTGCACAGTTCTTTATTTTATATCCCAGTATTGAAACTGTTAGAAGGTCACTGTCATGCACGTTTCAGAAATACTGCAGTATCACATAGAACTGTACATAAATCACTAACGAATTAATCACCAATTGAATCAATTTACTGAATGCCAGAGTATATGGTATTTAAGTAACAGGTGCATGTCTCACTAGTAGTGCACTCTATTAGAATGGATGACAGGTTAGAAGGTGTTCACAAGTTACTTGAATCTTTCTGTGTATTGCTTTTTTCCCAATGGGAGGATGATAAGAGGACTGCCTCTGTGGGAATCAGATTTCAGCTGAGTCTATCAAAGTTGAGAGGTAAAAGTGAAATTAAGAAAAGAGCAGAATCTGGAGCTAATTGCATCTGTCACTTTGAACTGATTTTTGGGAGGGGGTGGGGAGAAAGGAGAGGATGAAAAGCCCTGAGGATCTTTGTGAGGAGGGTCTGTGAGAAAGTCTTAGGAGAAAAATCTAAAGATTGTTCCTAAGCCTTGGCTTCTGTTAGCCCCCTGCTGCTGTTCTTCAAGTTGTTTTAATGGCTTTCAAAGCAAGTGAGTGGAAAATGGTTTCTCTGGAACTTTAAGGAGCCTGAACTGAAAACTGTCATTGCTTTATAAGTAAAACACATCAAAGATTGATGGAAGAATTGCTTGTTAAACACATTGTAGATTTAATTAAAAAAATGGCTGATATCATAAAAGAGACATCAGATCATCATAACTGCCTAAAGGTGAAAGTTTGAATGGCTTGTCATCTGCTCAGGAACCTGTGTTAAGAATCTCTTTCATAGCTTTTGTGACCCTCTATATATCTGCAGGATGTTTTTTTTCCACAAGTGTTGCAATTTTTTTCGTAATGTATAGATGGAAAAGTACCAAAGCATAAAAATATGTAGGTGGTCGTTACTGTGCTTTTTAATTTTCTGTCTGTCTTAAGGGGTACCTTTTTCTGGTATTTTTAATTAACTAGTGCTTCAAATACTTATCTAGTTCTGAAATAGTTGTTTTTCTTTGTGTTGCAGTGCATAATATTTGTTCTGTGTGTTCAGTGTGTACAAAGTGCATTTGTGTATCATCTAGTAATTGCATGTTTCTTCTGGAACCTGCCCTCTTATTTTCCTCTCCTCTCCCCACTGTCAATTCCCTCCCCAGTCTTCCCAATCAGTAAACAGCATGTGTTTTACTGTTGTGTTGTAGATCTAATATGAAAAAGTGAGGAAACAAAAACTGTACATTGAAAACAGCATTTCCATTGAGACTGTGAGCCTCATTTTTTTAAACCAAATGCTTTTTCTGATCTCATGCTGCATATGATCAAGGTGCACATTTAGTTTGCAAATACAAGCAATTCTTTTTAAAGACTAGAATAATTCTTCAGTAAGCTGATAAAGTAGAATATCCATCTTCAGATTTCAAAAATATTCAGTGTTGTAATTCCAATTTTAATTCACAAGTTCCTTCTGGAGTAAAACACTACATCTATGCAGGATTCCGACTCCAGATCTGATTCTATGAAATGTAGAAAATTGTTTTTCCCAAGAGCCTAATATGTGATGACTGCAATTACTGGATTTTCTGCAAATGATAAGGCTTAGAAATGGTATGTTTCATCAAAAAGCATGACATTATTTGAGTGAAATCTGTAAGATTTGCATGATGTACAAGATCATTTAAATCGGGAGTAAGAATATTGACTATCCAATCAACTACATAGAATTTGGTCACTTGATGTTACTGTTTTAAGGATTCTTTTCAATGATATTTGTCATTTTAGATTATATTTTAATTATTTAATTAGCTGTAATGGTTATTTGTGAACTTAGATATGGATATAGAAATGAATATAGCATTTTGGTTTGCTGCATAAAAAGATTCTAGACAATAAGTGGGTCTGGCCAGATACTAGGGTCCTTGGCATGAATTTTGGTAACTTTGTGAAATTCCAACCTTGCTGAATAAAATGATATTTTAGTTCTTCTCGTTGATGAGGCCAGGTCATCCCTTACATGGTTTCTATTCAGTCCTAGTTTAAGCAAATTTGAAAGCAATTTGAGTAACTTTTTTTTTTACTTAGTACATAAGCTGATTGGAGTAATATCAGTTCAGTGGTTTTTAACCAGAAATTCTATAAACTGAGCTGGAAGCCAGTATGGGGAAAAAATAGGGGAAAACAGTAAATTTATATATTGACACTAACATTATAAATAATTTTTAAAAGATTTAGGCTATGACGCTGTATACCTCTTGTATATATTCTTATCCAGAGCTGCTGAAATAAACTATCACAGCTGACTTTGTTTAGTTTCATTTTGGCTTCAAGACCTACCTTTGTTATCATTATGCCACTTAAACTTGTTGAGCTTTTGAAGCAGCAGGATTAGAAGAAAAATTTGCTTTCAAAAGTCAAATCTTTTGGCAAATCTGACGTAGAATTTCATATGTGTGTCTGCACATAGCACTCTGCTTTCAGCATTGTAACATTTCTGACATTTGTAAATATTGGACACAGGCAATTTCTGGCTTACTTTGCAAAGCTGTGTTGCTCTTCAGAGTGACATTTCCATAGCACTGCAATTTGAACAGCCTAAAATTTTATCTGTAACTCATTTTATTTGTACTGTTCAGATCAATTAAAAACCAATATGAGATTATTTCATGCATTGCTAGGACAAGGAAGAACAGCCTTAAATGGAAAGAAGATAGATTTAGATTAGCTTTTAGTAGGAAACTCCTGGCTGTGAGGCCAGTGGTGAGGCACTGGCACAGGTTGCCCAGGGAAGTTGTGGGTGGATGCTCCATCCCTGGAAATGTTCAGGGCTTTGAGGTGCTTTGAGGAACCTGGTCTAGTGGAAGGCGTCCCAGCCCATGTCAGAGGGTCTGGAAATTTATTATCTTGAAGGTCTCTTCCAGCCCAAATCATTCTGTGAATATTGGCCTCCTATGCAGTGAAACCAATCAGTAATCATTAGTATGGAAATCACTGCTGTAGTATTTTACAGGATAGCTCCAGCAAATCTAAAATACTAGTGTCTTCCTTATTGTTTCTGTAAACCACCCTTATTTCTTGTCAAGGAGAGGTGGTTGACCTGTCAGTTTGGAGAACCTTGTTTCTTTTTATCTCATTACTTTCCCTTTGATCTTTCTAGGAGTTCAAACTCTTAGCAGAAATCTGACAGGACTCACAGGAACCTACGAGCCTCCATAGAGCATTATGGGACACTCCATAGAGAAAGATTAATTTGTTAAAGTAATAATATAAATGTCAAGATTTAAGTGTAACAATTACGTTGGGGGGTGAGAGAGTAGAGCTGTAATCACACCCAGGGGCTAAAAAAGTCAGGGAAACTATTTCACTAAATGGAAGAATTGTCAGGATATTTGCTTTTGAAGTATTTCTGAAAAACCTAGATGAATGGCAGTTGGTATTGTGTTTTCCCTCCCCTCTGTCTGTACACTCTTCTGCAGCCCATAGGATAGAGCAGTGTCAGGCTTGCCAGTCCTGCACTGAGTGGGATGATAAACCACACCAAACAGTTGTGCCTTGGGGAAGAGGATGAAAGAAGAAGGAGTAACTTTCTGCAGTGGTATGTCATGTGCACGTTTTAGTGAGAGAAGTGTGTCTTGCTCGTGCAAGGGAAGGTGTGTAATTGCCTGTAGTATTTGTGAATGTTAAATCTTCATTCTCAGACCAGCCCTGCTGACCCTGTGGGGTGAACTTGTGACCTTTGTTCTTTGTTTAAGATTTAGGCTCTTCTGTATATGCTGAGTGTATATGCTGAGTTTGTGCCATTGCAGGCTCAGAATGAAGTCTTAGGGCTTAAAGTTTCTTGGTGTTCTACTGAAGGAGCCAACAGAAGCAGCCAAGAAATAGTTTTAACATGCCCACAGTATTCAGTACTGCTGAGGAGACATGCTCAAAATCCTGGGACCTTGTCTGTGAACATACTTGGAGGAAGTGGTAGCCTTGAGTTCTTGTGGGATTTGGTGTATGGGATGTGTCCTCCCCTGCTCTTGCCTCACCACAGAGACACAGCAGTACTGCTCCTGGCTTTATTCCCAACTTGGTTGAGCCTCAGGGTGTCCCAAGTGCTGCCTACTAACCTTGGTCAAGCTTGTTAATGCTGGATCTTTGTTGGCAGGTACCAGCCTGGTGTGTAAGGCAAGGTGTACTCTATGTATATATATATATAAATGAATAGATTTGTTAACTATTTTAAAGTCATACTCATTTTATCCGTGATATTGCTTATCGGGTACATTAGGAAAACCAAGTAACTTGGCAGATATACATGATGGATTGTTTTCTGTGTTGTTTGGGAGGTTTTTTTAATCCAATTTTAAAGGTATGGACAGGGCTTTTCTTATCAGCATTCTGCTTCAGGTGACACAGTCAATAGTTTGGTTTTTTGAAAATTAGAGCAGTATTCATCAACTGCATAGTTTTTGAATGCAGATTTATTATCTGTTTAAATGTAGAGTAGCCCAGTATTGTGGTAGAAGAGGGATAGTTTTATTTTCTTGCTGGCTTTTTGTGAGGCAGAAAAGATTTTAATCAGATCCTATATATGTTGCCGTGCATTGTTAGAATGACTAAAGAGGTAATGAGAAATATTAGACAATTGATGGTGGTGATTAGCTTTTGGCTGAAGTACCAGTGGCAACTTAAACTGTGGTTTTATGGTGTTGCCAGTGTTATTTTCCTGAATGACATAGCAAAATTAATGATGAAAGGACAGTTTCTTTCCTTCCTCTCTTGGATGAGGGTCATGACCTAGGGTAGCAAAGAAGAAGAAATTATGCTTGTAGGCGTAGTGGTTGCCTTGGGACTGATGATTTTAAGATTCATTTACTCCTTCTACCTACTATACTTGTGTTTGCTTTTCTCCCTGCTGTGCATGCAGAGATGAGGTGAAAGCCCTAAACCCCAGCAAAGTCAGGGTGAATCTCTCTCTGAGTCAGAGATCCTACACGAGGCTGTGCTGTACCAGCAGCTGACCTGGGAATCATGAGTTGTGGGAATGTGATGTGGACCAAAGCAGTGTTTGCCCTGTGTGTAGCATTTGGAGAATCCTCTTCCTAAGGGGTTGAAAGGTTATTTTGACTGGTGAGTGCACAGGATGAGTACAGGAATGAGCTCAAGAATATTCAGTGAGAATTCTCATCAACTGTGGGGTCTCGAACTTGCAATGGGTACTTTATATTGAATTTCACTCTATCTTGAAACAGCTACTACAGACAGACATGATTGATCTAGGTATGTTATGATGAGTGTAGAATTATTGCCCCTGCCTGTCATTAAATATCACTGGTCTGAAATTTCAGTCAGGCCCTTTATCTTGGTAACTCGTCAAAAGAAGCAGCTGCCAGTGGACAAGAAAAGATGAAAACAGGTTTCCTGGGGATGTTTTTAATTCTTCTGGTCTTAAAAAAAAAAAAAAAATTTTTTTTCTTATAGTTACATGTGTGTCAGTAAAATTCAGAAGTTTGGAAAATGTTGTCTTTAATGACTTAGGAGTTTAAGTGCTATTTTCTAAAGGAATTTTCAGGAATTGGTCTCAGTTAATTTCACTAATGCTCCATCAGGTAGTAGAGCAGAAATAATTCTGTAATCCTAGACAAATATTGCAGATTAAGTCGCACCACAGAAATTACATTATTTAAAATATATGTTTAGATGCAACTGGGGGGTTCTGGCATTTGACTGAAATTGCAGTGGTCCACAGTAAAGTCTAAATTAAATTCTTCCATCTTTCTAGTGAGAGTCTTAAAGGTGAAGGTTGTTGAATGCTGAAAAGTGCTTTCATAAATCTCATCTTTTGGAGTTATTCATTAAGTATGATAAATTGGCAGTAGGGCTGTGAACCCATGTCTGTGTTCCCCAGATTAATTTATAACTGAACTACAAAGGCCATGCTTGCTTGTTTGTTTGTTTGTTTGTTTCCAACTGCAACAATATGCAACCATTTATACAAATAAGGAAAACTCCAGAAAAAGTACTGAGGCACAGAACACCCAGGAGTTCTCAGCAGCCTTTGGCTGAAGTATTTCCCTGGCTTTTATTCTCTGAGCTGGAGCCAGCAGATGTGCATCTTGGACCTGTTTTCTCAGCCTCCTATTATAGTTACTGCAAATTGCGTGAGACTTTTTCCTAAACAATAACAGAAAAATATTGGTAAAAGATTAGAGAAAAGGCCTTTGCTGGGGAGGTTTTCAGCAAGTATGGGTACAAGTGTGAGATGTGCAATACATCTGTTGGAAAGTACAGCACTTACAGTAAAGTATTTTGCTGTCACATCAGCTGAATGCAGTTTCCAAATTACATTATCTCTGTTAAAACTTCTTTTGTTATTAGGAATATATTTTTTACCTACATCCAATCAAAGTTTCAAGTTTTATGTTTTCCTATAGTGTTCTGGAAAAAATAGTGTAAGTAATTTTGTAAATATGGAAGGCGTATGTTCCTTTTATCCCTGCAAAATAAGAAAGTGTGTGAAAAACTTCAAAGGGAAAACACAGTTTAGTGAAAATGGTGACATACATGCAGCAAAATTCAATAATAGAACAGGAATTTATGTAAAAGAACAGTTGAATATTCACTTTAAATTTTATCATATGTATACAATGACAGAGGAGTTTGAAGACTACCTGTTAGCAGTTGGTTTCTTTGTGCAGAATTGGATTTAACTTAATACTAGGAAATCCCCATCTGTATCTCAACTTATAACCTTAAATTATATGCTGACTTGGCAGAGAAGTCATAAATTTGACCTTTGTGCATATTGTGTTTCTTAATGTCCTTATATTCTTTGTAGTATAGCTTTCAGTACACTGCTGTGGATTTGCCTTGGAATAAAGAGTGTTTGATCTGTGCATGCAATTGTTCCTGATAATTATGTATATTAAAAACAGAAAAACGAGACGAGGAGATTTGATTTAATTTAATGTACTTATATATGCTCAATTCTCATGTTTTATAAATTTCATTCAAAGGTAAGTGATCTTAATGATAGCTGAATGCCAAGGTAAACTGCAACAACTCCATTGTTGAAAAGTACACACAAAAAAACAAACTGTGACCTGAAAAGTAAACTTCCAGAGGATTATAGGAGAAAGTTTACTTACACATCAGGTATCTTAGTTGTAATTGTTCTGGCAGTTGATGTACATAAAATGAACAAAGTGGCTTGGCCCAGTATTGCATTAACAGTTGAATAAATTAATGCATTCTCCATTGTTTATTTTACCTCCCAAAGTGTGAAAAAATTGCACCTTTGAACAGTAAACTCTATTGCTATAACCATCTGTTTGCAGTTTCATTACACACTCCTACCAGAATAACCTTCTCTTTGAAGAGAAAATTGATATGGGTTGTAAAAATTACGGTCTCTGACCTTAGGTTTTGTGTCCCTTGAGGTACCCCTGGTGTGGTCTCCACTGGTAGATGTTAAGGTTTCTTCAAGAAGTACCTTTATGTCTTAAAGCTAATTTCAGATAAGAAGCCCATGCATCAAAGAGTTGGCTGTCACACAGGGCTGAGCACTCCAGTCTCTTGTTCAAGCCTTAAAATGAGCTGAGTGAGACCCCAGCAACTTTGTCCTGCCCTGCCCAGAGGAGCTGTGGCAGCTGGGGCTGGCATGATGTCCTTTAGTGTAAAGGATGTTTTGTCTGCATGGACTTCACTAGCTCAGTCTTACTTCTGAAACTGTTAATATTGTCAATTAAAGCCAATTAGCAGCATTAGTATTTTGCTTCAGGTAGAATGTTCATTTTTAATTCTGTTAAAATGTCATCAGTTTGTGTATTTTTGGATAAATACTGTACAAAGGCACTAAGCTCAGTTGTTTCCAACTGAAATACTTGAATAGGGAAGTTAAAAACTGAAAAATGCCATTATTTGTAATCATGATGCTTTTAACATAAACACTCTGGATAGTTTAGTAATGAAATATTACAAGCTTTGTTTAAAAAGCAAACACTCCTCCCCTTCCTCTTGAGCTTGAACAGTGGCTTGTTTAAAAAACCCAGTAAAATTCCATAACACTTAAACTCTTTTGAAGTAGTTTTTCAACATCAGCAAGTAATTCTGCAAATTGCTTTTGAAGATGAGGCTTCATTTACTCCAGCGTGCGCAGTCTGATGGAGTGGATTAGTGGGTGTGGACTGAAATGGTAATTTAGGCTTTTTTGTGTGTGCCTCTCTGTAGAACTCTCCCTGTCAGACACATCTCTGTCCTCCTGCAGTAGCTGTGAGTGGACCAAGGCTGTTCTGTTTAATAGTCACTGCTGAAGAATTGCAGTCTGTATGATGCCTTTGCATTCATATTGACTATTAATTTTTCACTTTCACTCTACTAAGTAATTTTTTCATCAGGTTTTTTTTTTTTTTTTCTAGAGAAAAAAAAATTAATTAGGTGAGTTCCCAGAACCAACCCACACAAATATCAGTGGTGGGGTAAGGATAGAGTAAAGATGTGCAGGTGGAGTAGGAAAAGGGCCAGCCTGGTTTTTGTTTGGCTTACACTGTTTTGGGACTACACTCCAGGACAAAGTGACTTCAATTTTGCGTTTGATTTAGTAGTTATGTAATAAGAGAGCCCAGCATGACAGTTCCCTAATACTGATGTGTGCATTCAAAAGGGAAAAAAAAAGTCACTCAACTAATACAAATTGAAATTATTTTATTGATTTTAATATTTTAATATTTAGTTGGATGGTTTTATGCTAGCTGAAAGTGCTTCCTTTCATTTTGAAAGATAATGTAGAACTTTCTGTGAAGTCTGTAATTATATAAGAAGAAGACAGTATTCTCCCTGCTTGCTACAAATCAAACCTTTCAAGTCGACAAAAAATTATGATAAGTCATTATGTCAAAAAGATTTCAGATGCAAAGTAGTCTATTCAAGACAGGGTTTTTCTTTTCAATGAAAAAGTTGAACATTAAATGTCCTTGAATTTTTGACTGTTCAGTTTGCACTGTTGGTTTGGGTTTTTGGTTTTTTTTTTTGTGGATGAAGATTTTTAGATACAGCATGGCAGTTCTTTAGCTTCTGTAAACAAAAATCCACCCCACTGACTCATTAAGCCAATAAAAATATCAACAGGAAGCAATTAAGCTTTTAAAGTATATTGAAAAATATTGAACAGGTATTTTATTGTCATTTGGAAAACTTCAGGAGTCCAAACTTGCTTTAGCTGTCTATCTCGGTTTGATTTCTGTTCTTCATGCAGGTTTCACAGCATTGTGATGACTACCAATGCTTTATTTCTTTAAAAAAATTCCAAACTTTGTATTTTGAGGGTGATTTTTTTTTTTGATTCACATAATTTTTGTGTGTGGCATATGCTGAAGATAGTATGAAAAATGTTCAGACAGTTCAAGGTAATTTGGTGACTAATTGTCTCTGATAGTGAAGTGAAAAGAATAAAGTCCTGAGTTTGTCCTGGAAGTGCAGTTTCTGCGGGCACATCATTGTGGGCACTGAAAACATTTTGTATTGATTCTATAGAGCAGAGAGTTCCAGCATTAATAATTTAGTTGACAAGAAATTGTTTACATCAGGTTATCAGTGCTCATATGTTGCCGCTGAAAACCACTGTAGATGTGACATCAGGTTCCATTAGGCTGAAAAAAGAAATGTAGCAAGGAAGCCTCAAGTGATAGCAGCACTTCTGCAGTAGTGAGTGGAGAAAGGAAGGGAAAGGTTCGTTTGCAGAGGGATGGGGACATAACTTTTATGGCTTTACTGTAGGGAAAGTTCACCCTGTTTAACCCAGATCTGGGACTTGAGAAGCAGCAGCTAACACACATCCTTCCTGTTGTAGAACCATATATTTTATAAACAAAAAAATTCTGAATTACTGAGTTGTTTTTATTGCAAACTTATCTCTTGGCAGCTTTTACTGGTCGTATAAAAGTGACTATGGCTGAAAAACATTAAGCTGAAATAAAGATGGCAGGAGGTAGCAGGAGCTGGCTGTGTTGGTACAGATTTTTGTCTTCATGAGTCAGTGACTTGACTCCTCAGGCACACTGCTCATGTGGATTAACCTGACAAAAAACCCATCTAATAAAGTGACAAGTTCAGTGTTCTCTTGCTATGAAAGTCTGGGCAACAAGACCCCTCCACAGGAGAATGCACAGTGAATCCAGATAGAGGCATTGTTTTGCACATTGATACTAAACTGTGTGAATATATTTGTAGAAGATTGGTTGAATATGAAAATAAGTGCAATAGAAAAACAGATTTTACACTTTTTGAAAGAAAAGCATAACCCTCAAACCTTCAAAAAATTTTCTTCAGAGCAGAAAAAAAGCGAAAAATTGATTATTCCTTTAGGGAGTTTTACTGCTTTGGTCCATGTAAATCATTAAACAGGGACCTCACTCTTGCTTGACTTTGCTGACTCTGGTTTAGCACTTATTTGCCAATTAATTCTCTTATCTGTTTTTCTGCTCCTAGAATATAATTATTTTATTACATGAAGAATGCTCATTATCCCTTTGCATTAAGGACATTAACTGCTTTTGTGTCTTAGGAGTGTGGAAACAGAGTAAATGGAGCAATGAGGACAGAGTTATTTTTATATTATAATTACTTCTACTTCTCCAGTTGGATTTTCTCACAAATATGGAACATTTACTTCTTGGGTGACTGCTTTAAACCCTATCCAAACGTTAGAGACTGGGGATCATGACTGTTTGTCATTTTAACCCTCATAACTAGTGCATGTAGTTTATCTAAATCATAATGTATTTGTCATTTTTCTTAACTGCCTCTGTTTGTTTACATCAACTTTTGTCTGGGCTCTAACTGAATTGTAAGATCATTGAACAGGAACTGTTCCCACTATATGTGTTCAGTGCCTTTCACAATGGGTCGCCAAACCTCATGTTGTCTCTCCTGTAATGTAAACAGAAAGAAGTTAATCATTGTCATGGACAGATTTCTTTCCTTTCTCTTTTAGTGGTATATGTGATGTCAATTTGCTTATTTTGGACATATTTTGGACGTATGTCTCCTGAATTATAAGTGATCTGCCTGCATGGCCTGTTACCTTTCTCTTCAAAAATATGTAATACAAGGTACAAAACCTTTTTACTGAGGTGGTTTTGGTGTAACTTTACAGTTCTTGGCCACTTAGACTTTCTCTGCCCAAGCAGATGTCTGTGGGTAAATGTGGGAGATGACATAAGGCAGTGCCTTTAATTTGGTCACTTTTAAAATTATTAAATACTTGTATAAGGCAAATTATATAGGAGAAGCTTTAAATAGGTTTTGGGTAAAGATCATTTCTCCTTCACTTTTGTGCTGTCTGTGCAGAGCTCATTTCAAGGAGTCATTCAATAAGTGACAATCCAATGTAAATTTTGTTTTGTTGAATAAAACTCCCAACAGAGGAACTACAGGAAATCTGTTACTGTAAACCTGTGTGTGGAGGATTTATTTTATACACCTCTTTGTGATGTTGTGAAAAAATTATTACACAAAGTTAAAGGAAGCATTAGAGCAGTTTTGTGAGTGTTCTTTCACTTGTTACCTCAATATGTTTTCAGTTTACTCTTCAGAATAAAACTTTTTAAAAAATCTAAGAAGAATAAGCCTTTAATTGTTTAAAACATACATGTAATGCAGTTTGTCTGTAGCTGTTTCAGCAGCTGTCAGTTAATTCTTTTATACATAAGCAAGGCAAACCTCTCTGTGCAGCTGTAGGACTTGAGTACTGGTTCATTGAGATGAGGCAGATCAGAGAAGATCAGTGGCCAGAAAAACTTCAGCCTTTTTCCCAGGTAGCCAGCTATGACATAGTGCTTCTGTGTTACGAGAAATAGTGAATATTTGTTCACAATCACCACCCCTGTGTGATTCATGGTTTTACAGACTTCTATTGTGTCAGACTTCTGCTGCTCTGTCTGCCTGTCCTTTCTCTTCCTCACCTTGAAACTCAGTAGCATCTTATAACTGGAGTACCACATCTCTAATTCAATTAAATTCCTTATGTAAAGGATCTCATTATTTGGAAAGATTCTTGGAATGATCCTTGAAGAAAGGCCTATACCTCTCTCTCTAAAATTGTGTTTAAGTATTTACTCCTTCCATTTGAAAAAGCTACATCTGCAAAAAACTTGTGAGTCTCAGGAGGGCTGTACACCACAGCCAGACCAAGGGGTTGGTTTGTTTAGGTTGGGGGTATTTTGAAAACCCAGGATGGTACCAGTCTAACAGTGATGAGTATTGGTACCTGTGCACATTACCTCATGTAAGAGCTGGTTCAGGAGCTTCTCAGGGAAAAGAAGGAGGAAGGCATTGAAGCTGCCCCAAGTGAAGAGTAGAATCTCCCAGTGACTTGTGTCAGAGCATGTCCAGGGTCTGTCACATGTGGAGCATATCCAGTATGACTCTACAATCAGTGCCAGTGAATGTTTCTTTCTAAATCATTAGCACAGCAAGTCCTTTTTCTCTTCCTTATTGGCCTCCCTGGGCTAAGTCTTAGGCGAGTTCCTCTAGCAAGCAAGAGTTATCCTTTAGGCATTCTGGCAGTGATTTGACCTTGTTGTTCAGATATTTTGTGGCCTCAGGTGGTGGAGGAAAGCAAAGGACAGCAATATCCCTGGCACAGTGATTCTTAAGGCATTTTAGCCAGAGGGCACGTGGCAAAAAGAATGGTATTTCCAAAGACTGCAGACAAGTCCAACTTATCCCTTACAGACAGTGTGAAGAGATTCCTGCTTGTAGTTATGGGACTGAGCTGGTGCAGGAAGAGTCCAAAGAAAATTATTTCAAGGATGGTAGCAGGACAGAGACTGTGAAGATAAGGATGATAGCAGGAGAGAGAATGTGAAGATGGTCAAGTATGGGTGATATGAACAGCTGTATGCAGGTAGGACTCACATCTGCTAAACTTGCAGCCACTGTCAACACTTGTCTAGCAGAGAGCACTTGGCTCTAGCAGAGAGCACTTGGTTGTCCTGGAATCCCTTGAAGCAGAAAGCATTGAGTCTCCTTGGGCAGACTGTCAAGCTGGGAGCGAGCTGCTGTTAATTCTGATTGTTAGCAATGCCATTACCAAGTCAATCTTACAGACAATATGGTCTTGTGACACACTTTGCACGTTATGGTAGTACTGAAATGGCTATTTGCACTTGCTTTTTAGAGCTGAGGGAGCACTGTTTAATTTGGGTGCCTTTTTGAGGCACTGTCTTTTGCCATCCTTTGGTGCCTTTTGCCAGACGTGGAAGAGTGTTCTGGGGAAGCACTGCTGTCTGCTTCTCTGTTCTTAAATTTTAGAGACAGGTTGCCAGGCAAGATGGACATCTCGTCTGACCTGGTATGGCTTTCTTATGCAATTAGTACTTATGTAAGTGATCCGTCTTCTGTGTAATGTGAAACGAAGTTGTCTCACTTGCTGCCTCTCCTGGAATACAGCTTTATTAATTTACACATACTATATGCACTAGTTGAGTGTTGCAACATCACAGAACCTGAGCACTGAGCACAGAACTAGAGTGTGATTACTTTGTGATTAAAGATTTACCAAATCGATTATGTGTTACACAAGATTGTCGCAGTATCAGAACTACTATTCTGAACAGATTAAAAGTAGTGTAAAAAGTAGTGTAACACGTAGTGTAAAATACTTCTGACATATTTATAAACATCCCAGGACACATTTTCTGTTTGAAGAATAATTTTTTAAATCTTTCTCAAATGTCATAAAATAATAATTTCTCCTTCCTGTAATCAATGTTTAGATCTCGCAGCAATCAGTTATACTCAGTTCTCACTGCATTGATACTGTGAATGTTCCTTATTAGGCACTGGAGAATGGACTACTTGTAATAATGCAATTACATATGCTTTTAAAATGAAAAACGTTAAGGTTTTGAGAGCCTTTGTGTTTCACAAAGATACTTCTCTTTTTCAGGAATGATGTTGACCACTGATACCTTTAATATTGCAGCTGTCTGTAACTGTGGTGATAGCAGAGCTTTGTCAAAGACCAAAGGATATAGAGTGGAACAGTTTAGCAAGTAATCATAGCCACTTGGCTTTTAAAACCATGAATCTTGACCAGTTCAGCAAGTAATACGTTTTGTCTCAAAGATCAGATAGAGATGCTACATGCAGCTTGATATATTTGGTTAGAAGCTGGTTGGAATTAATGTTCTGTAAAGTATGTAAAGCAGCATAAGAACCATTGGTAACTGTTTACATGCTATTAATAATTAGCAACCTTCCTACCAGTCTGTTAGGAAAGAACCATGCATTGGGTACAATAGAAACTCAACTCCATTCGGTTGGGTTCAAATTACATTTGACTTCGACAATAGGGCATGAATGGGGCTCATTTGAGTTTCTGCCACTGTAAACAAAGAGATGTTGGAATGTTTCATTTGTTTATTGATTTATTTATTTGGACAGGTGCAACTCGATCATATGAAAAAAAAATTAATTCAAATATAGGCAGAAAATATCTTAGTAAGCATTGTCCAATCAGAGTATATGATACTAAACAATGTCTTGATTCAAAATAATGTAGCCTGTGGCTGGTTTTGAATGTGGGTCTTGGACTAATCAAATCATGTTCTAGAGACAGTACTTTACATGGGCTTAGAAAATAGAAAATACAGATTTTATTTTCTGATTATTTAGGTACTAAGTTCCTTCTTTTACTTTCTGCGAAAAATTATATGCACGTCTGTGTGAGGTAGGCTCTGTTAATGGCAATAGAGCTCATCCTTGGGAAGAGGTCATTCAGTTCTGATGGATCCCATCTGTATGAGGATGATGCTCTAGGGTGTAATTTTCCTCAGCTATTTGAAACCCTCTCATAAGTGCTCCAAAGCGATCAGGTTCTATAATTTGCAAAATGATGGCAAGAGGAAAGAGCTGGGAAGATTGTTGGTGACATCGGATGTTAGAATGCAGTATCACAGGACTAATAGCCTAAATTAATGCAAGGAGAGACTTGATTCAGGCTTTTTTTTGGCACCTCCAGCAGCTGGACACCCACACTTCTCCAAAGGAGACACTACAAATGGGGAATGGATGATGGTAGCAGTAGCTTATGATTTGGGGCAGGGGAAGGTTGAGACTAGAGAAACAATATGAAGTTGCATGCACAAAGTTTTGGTACTAAGTTTTCCAGTTCTTTTGTTTTAAATGGAAAATTGCTCAGCAATCTGCTAACAAAACCCACAAATACCTTGCTTACAGGTAGAAATAAACCGACAGAAAGACTGAGCTGACCTTGCACATTTAATACCTTAAATTATCTTACCATACAACACAGCCCATGTTGCAGCTGTGTATTGTATCATAGTCCTATCAGAGTTGTTCATCTATCTCTCAGCAGGTGGAATGAATTGGATATACACTCACATTTGGAAGGAATGGCTTTAATATTTCAGGTCACACTAAGAATTTGCTGTCTTTATTTCCCTTCCAACATTATATTGCATTTAAACAATGACAGGGCTTCTCCTGTCATGCACACATTCGATTCCTGTCAGTGCTAACAGAAGGTATGTGCAGACACCCATGGAAGCACAGATTAGAGTTTCTCTTGAGGTGAACAACTGTTTATAATTAGAGTTTTGGGAATGAAGAAAAACCCAGCTAGCAAGCAAACAGTCACTCTTCCAGAAAGCTTGGTAAACTCATAAAGCTCAGGGGCTTAATCTCTGAACCAGAGTGCTTGTTATCTAATCCCCACCAGCTGTTGTGTACTTGGTAGCCATGACATCTGTAATAGAGCTGAAGGGCCTGTCTACATTGGTTGGCACCTTTACCCACCAACTGAACTTGATTCTTCTCTCATTGCTCACATTTACCTGCTTTAAATCATTAACCAGTTGCTCAGGGTTTGACCATCCATTTAACCATACTTTATAACACAAGTCAAGTGCTGCTTTTCACATTAAGCATATTTTAGGTATGTAGGTCTTCAGCAGGTCTCGTTTTTGCGTTGCTAATAAGAAAAAGGTATCAACCACAAGAATTTCCTTTGGTTTCATACTGACTCCTAACACAGATTTAAAACTGACCTGGGAGTGAAATCTCTTGAGTTGTATTTGAGCTGAAAAACACCATCACACTTCAAGTAAACGGAGTAAAGAATTATATGCATCTCCATTAACTGACGTGTATGAATTGCTATAGGTAACTATAGAAGGTAAAATATAAATGTAAGCAAGGTATATGTGTTCATTATAACTGTGAAAGAACACTTGTTTTCAGATATCACTGTCAGCTGTGCTGTAGTGGATATTGTTCTTTTTAAGCTGGCAGAGGACAGGAATTGGCCCATCTTGAGAAAATCGGCCATTTTATGTCTCCCAGTTCTTGAATGAGTGCCGTGATTTCAAGCCTGCTGTGAGAGTGCCCTCAGCACCACCAGCAATGCAGAGGAACAGCTGCTGTGTAGAGTGGAGTGTGACCCCTTCATGCTAGGTGTGGATAAAACTCCTATTTCGCTCCCTATAAGGGGTAGAGGGAAGGTGTCTTGTTCCTGGATCCCACAGGGGTTTAGTTAGGAGGTAAGTGCTGAGCTGTTCTCAAGGTAAGAGCATTTCTGGACATGGAAGAACATACCTGTGGGTTATTTTACTGGTTAAAACATAGCTGTTTAGAGCTTCCTGGCACTGTGAATGGTTAGATTGGGCAGCTGAAGTTGATGCTGTGGCCAAAACTGGTCCTGGAGGCTGTAATGAAAGTATGCAAGCTGTCATCATAATATTGTGGGTCTAAGATTTTGAACTGTCCTAAGACAGTTCTCAGTGTCTAATACTTCCTGTCAAAACCCAGAATACTGGCCTCATAAATAAAACTAACTGTACTAAGTTTTCAAAGAAATGCCTCTCAAGTTTTGTTAGATTTCGTTATAGTAATTTTTCAGTTGGAGTTTATTTGATTGATTTTTAATTTTTCCCCCCAGAATGGCACTCAGAAGTTCTGGGATTTTATGAGGACACATGACAGGTAACGATGGCATCACATTATTTCCCGTTGTCTTCATGTTGTATTTCATACTTTATTTTCTTTCACTGGTCAAATGTTGTAGATGTTTACTTTCCTCCAATTTCCTCTTCAATTCTCACTTCTTGTGTAATACTTGCAGATGGTTGTCTACTGTTCAAGATAGAATTAGCAGAAATTTTAAAGTCTTGTCGTTTATTATGTTTTCAGTAAGTTTTGTCTGTACTTGACTATTCCAATATTAGAGTTTTAGCACATAATTTGTTGTACATTTTAATGATTACATAGAAGATGAAACTGAAAGTTTGGATTGTATGAAATCCTCTTTTTTGAGTGGGAATTTATTCCCTGAAGGAAGGAGTTTCTTTTGTCTTACCAAATGTATTTCTCTGATCAGGGAAGAAAAGCAATTAACTCCTGACTTCAAAGAACAGTTCATATAAGATTATAACAAATAAGTTATAGAAAGTTTATATACACAAATAAGTGTATATAAAACAGACCAAGTCTCAGTGTTATTAAAAACCAAAATATTTATGTCTTTCAAAAAGTATTAATATTTAAACTGTTTGCTGAAAATTCAGACACTAGAAGATAAAATAAAAAGCAAGAGTAACAACTTTTTCCAAGAAAAAGCTTTTCTAAACCTATTAAATGTAAAAAATGTAGCAAAACACTAAAATAAATTGTGACATAACCAGAACCCCATCAAGAAATGTTTTTCATGTGCATTAAATAACTAAAATCAGTTGCATTTTGGGAAATTCTCTGTTGGAACCATGTAAGTTTTTTTGTGTCATGAGTCTTTTTGTGACATGAGTCTTTACATGTGTGTGGGTGCCTGGGAGGGATATAAAATTCTAGCAACACTTTTTATCTATATAAAGACTATGAAGGTAAAATTTTCAGGAGGACTGGGGAAGTATTAGCTGGATTAAAAATGCCTGTACTGCTTGAGAATGAGGACAGAAAAGGGAGTGATATTTCAATACTGAACTTCACACTTGCTTTTGGAATTTGCCTGGAAGACAGTTCTGTCTTTGCACTTTGTCTATCCATATGGGCATGTGCCTGAATTTATGATGGCAGATACAAAGGCTGAAATGATAATTGATTGCTGGAAATTTAATATATGCCCATTCAAGCAAGTGAATCCAGCCTCAAGTCACAGTTCTGAGAACATGACTTCCAGATGAATTTGTATGACTATTTTTGTTTAAACTTTAGTTTATCACTGTGTGATAATGTGTGAATATATGCAACTAACTGAGTGGGTTAAGTATTAAAGGATCAGTTTTCCATGAACTTCTTGGGAACAGTATTTCTGAAGGACTTTTGTGGACATTTTTAAAATAGTTGAGAACATAACTTTATAAAAAGGCTATGGCCACATGTCATGCCAGTCATCTGTGGTCGCATAACATTTGTTAGCTTCAGATGTACAACAGCTGCCACCCGAACTTATTAGTGACTGCTGTTGAACTGCAGAATGTCTAACACTCTTTCACAAGGAAATTCATTGCAGCTTCTGACACCAAAGGTAGTAATGTGAATTTTCTGCATTGGAAATCCATGCGTTGACATAAATTTTTTTTTTTGTGAGTAGGAAGGCAATTATTATCCAATACATTAGTCAGATTAAAAATCCCTTATAATACATTAAAGCCCTATATTTTGCTTGTATTTTAATAGCTGTGGTGCTTGATATATAGAAAAGTCATGTTAACTAGTTCCTGAAGATTATAGAGAACTTCTTACTGAGAGAGAGCTCTTAGAGGTTCATTACTGTTAACAAAAGATTAATATTGAGGAAGAGGAGAGGTTTCTGTTGGTCAGGATGTCTTAGTGTGTATGTCTGCTTGAAGAAGATTGTAGATGTTTTCCAGAATTAAGATCCCTTTTCCATAATACTTTTTCATAAGTATTCATAGCTTACTACTTAAGGAAGTGCTGTAAGACTGTTAAATGCTCCAAGTGTCTGTAATAGGGCTGTTTACCTGAACTGAGCATGTTGGAATGCCAGATCTGTAAAGAACACATGTATATATTAATATTTACATAGAATTGATAAGCATTATGAGTTTAGTGATGATGAATTAAAAAAACAACTGTGTAGTTCTATAACATCAGACATTATGCCTAACCCATGTCTTTATTTGTTGTCCTCTTTCAGCAGCACAACTAAACATGCTTAAGCCTGACTTCCTTGCTGCATGGTGGTGAACTGAGAGCTTGTGTCCTGGGTTCCTTTGGGACCCCAGTGTTCTGTCTCATTTCAAACTAGGTCAATAAAAGCCAATATTTAATAGATTTGTATCAGAAGATACAGGAAAATACTTACCAAGAGAGACGAAGTTATTGTTGTATAATGTATCCTTTCCAACTGTTCAGATGAACAGCTGATTAAATTGCACAAAGACAAAAACACAAGGACTGCACCAGTCACTTCATTTGCCTTAGGTGTGAGTCATCTTTTAAAATCTCACTGAATTTTGCAGTAGGGCAAGATCATTTAACCATATATAGTCTGGTGGTGTAATTCTAACACAAGGTGTAAAAGAGCACAATTTATATTACTTCGCCTTTTTTTCCTTTTATTTATTTCTTTCCTTTAGTTATTGCAGATCTGGGCATGAGTCTACAGTATGTGGCTCATGAGCATTCCTAAGATCAAGATCATTCAGAGCTAGACATCAATCCTGAAGTCACTGCTCTAAATTATGTTGAACAAATAATTGCTTATTCCCAATCCCTCCCTCTCACTTAAAGACAAAAATAGTTATGTGCAATTTATTACTGGCCACACAATAAACTGTGTTAAGGCAAACCTTCAGAACCTGTGCTGTCAAAAGTCAACTGTGTGTCAGCATAGACAAAAGAAGCAGCATTTCTTACCATATTTAGGTTTAAATTCTAGCAGAAGGAAGATCCACAACACAAGGACATACCCTATGGACAATAGTTTGGTCCTGGAATGATTTGCACAGAGAGACTGAGGAATCTCCATCCTTAGAGAAATCCAAACCTTGACTGGACAAGGCTCTGAGAAATCAGCTCTAACTTAGAAGTTAGCATGACTTTTAACAGGAGATTGGATCAGATGGTTTCCAAAAGTCACTCACATCCTGAAGGTTTCTATGATTTTACAAGCCTATTAAATGCTTAATGAGTGTTACAGTTTCCATCTGAAAACTGTCAAAAATTTGCAAACTTGTCAAGAAATCTGTCGATTTCTAAGCCGTTTTTCTATCGGAAAATAATGATCTTACTTATTGTTCTTGTCCTGTGGAGTTAGATTTAAGTTAATCTTTCTTTGAAACATGCAGATGAACGTTATCAGAGCCCATAGGAAGGTTTTATTATGTCGATAGAAACAACAATGAAGTTTACTAAAAACGAATGAAGTAAAATCCTTTATTACCTCTTCTCCACTGTAATTATTGAACAAGTTTATTGAGGTGTTGCTCCTAAGAGTTTCATAATTTTGGCCTGTTGTGTTAGGCACCCAGCAAAAGATTCTTTCTGCAGTTATGTACTGCTTACTTTTCTAATTAAGTGTAATTTTCCCTTTAATACTCAAGATGATGTGTTTGGTCATTATTAAACATATCCTGATGAAAACCAGGCAGAGTGCAAGCAATGAAAATTTAGATGCGAGGTGTATTTCAAGATTCTTTTTAGACTTGGGTCTGTCAGAACTGGTTAGCAATTTGTGAGGGTGTGATTTGCGGGCTGAAGAGCTGTTAATTTTTTTAAGGACTTGGCTTTTAAAAATAAAAGTCTTTATCAGGAGAACATTTTCCTTCTGCAAATTTTTGGTGATTTTCTGTCAGAAATAGAAACCTACTAAATTTTACAGAGTAACCATCGATACCTGTAACAAAAAAATGTTCTCTAAAACCAGACTCAGGTTACAGTTATATTCTTCCTCATCCTAATTTTGCTATATTTAGTACAGTAAGAGCCTGAAATGTAATACTTAAGTTCTACATTCATCTACTTTATAAAGCAGTAGACCACGTTCGTTTCAGGTTTCAGCAGCTCCCCTTAAACAGATTCAAGGCTTTTAAAAGGCATAATTTGGGAACAGATGAAGGTCAGTGTACAGTCATGTGCTCCCTTCTGTGCTTTGAGTAATAACGCTTGAGAACAGGGACACAACTGTACCTTTTCCTAGTTGACAAAACAAAATTATGTCTACCTCTGTTTGAAAGTATGAAAAATTCACTGTGAAGTTCACTGCATTTAAAAGAGAACAAATTTGAAGAGACTGAATTCTGTGCAAGATAGTTATGTGAGTTCCTCTCAACTCAAAACATCGTGATGAATTAAAAGCATTTGGACTAAAAAACTTGCAACTCTACATGTGCATTGTACCCCATTCGTGCTGCATTTTTACCTTCAAAAACATGTCACAGTGATTAAGCAGTAGTTCCTGACTCAAAAAATTCTTAATGAAAAAATCTGAAAGTTTGTTATTATATTCCTGCTTCATAAGATTTGCCTTTTTGTTTTTTCAAGTAAAGAGATTCGTTTCACATTTAAAACAAATTAATTCCTAATCTAATTTGCTTCCTCAGAAGTGATGACTTTACACTTTATCTATTACAAAGACAACTGAAAAGTGTAGTTTTCCATCAGGAGTGAGTTTAGAGAGTGAAGGAAATCTCCACCTGAGCTTGTTCCCTCCTGTGGGTACCATTCCCGCAGGCGGACAGGAGGAGGTTCTCGAGGCAGGTTAAAAATGAGCATAACTCAGAAGGGGGTGTCCTTCTTTAACAAGAGGGACTTCTCTCCCTAGGTGAACCGAAGAAAGACTATTTTAGAGGTGTAAACTGACTGAAATTTTAGGTTTTGTTTTTTTACATTGTCAGTGGGAAAGAAAAGGTTGTAGGGGGAGGAGAAGTGTCTTGAAGGTTTTGTTCTGATTTTTATTGCATTTTCTTTTAGTTACTATTGACTTTATTTACTATTAGTTACTATTACTGCTAATGATTTTTTCTTTATACCCCCTCAAAGTTTTGAGCCTGCTTTGCCTTCCTCCTAATCCTACCTCACAGCAGGAAATGAGTGTACCAGTGATGGGCCAGCACTGAACCCACCTGACTGGAGATGCAGGCGTGGAAGCTCCGTGCTGTGCAGTTACCTGGCCGAGGGCAGGGCTCAGGAGCTGCCTGCCCAGGGCAGTGAGGAATGCACCCAGCAGCTGCTCCAGGAGGCTGCTGCATCCCAGCTCTGGCCACGGGAGCCGGCCAGGGATGGGTCACCAGAGCCGGGCCAGTGGCCTGCGGGAGCCACGGTTGCTATTCTGGCTCAGTGGCTGAGGCAGGCAGCTATGGAGACAGGGTGGAAGTCATGTGCCCTGACCACATTATAGGAGTGGATTAAATTCCTTCTCCTATTTCATATGCCAGATCGTTTGGGCTTTATGGAAACTTAATCCTGTATGTATTTTTCTGGTTTATGTCCTAGTGTATTATAAGACACCATGAAATTTAACTCAGATGCTTCCTTTGTGTGAGAATTATCACAGTAGCTTTAAAATACAGCTTTTTAACATCCTTATAGGTAAAAAAAAAAAAAGAAAAAAGCTTTTATTGGGTGGCATATACCTTTTACATTCAGTGATGTGATGTTGTTCTGTAAACCTTGTCTCTGTAATGTCTCCTCTGGGGTGTCAGTGTTGTGGAATTTTCTTGATTATCTTCAAAGATAGTGTGGAAGATAATGCACTGTTTAAATTCAACTGGAGGTAGTTCAACAAACAAAAAATGATGAAAAGTTTAGGGAAATAATAGCTGAGAGAAGAGAATGAGGGCTGGGCATGTTCATGCAAAGGATAGCACAATTTAGGAGAGAAATTACCACTTATCACAAAATGTAAAGGAATGTTACAGAGCAGGCCAGAATAATTTAATTTCATCAGTAATCAATGACAGAAATAGAAATTATGTATGGTGGGGAAAGTATTTTTCAAATTAAGCACTAAGAAACAGTTTTTACCAGTAAGCAACAAGATAATCCAGGAAGGCATGTTTTGTAATCACTGACATTGAAAATGCTCAGGTCTAGGCTTGATATCTGTCTGTCAAGGATGTTATCAGGATAATGATAATTTTCCTGATATTAGAAGGAAAAAATATAGTAGCCTGTTAGTTTCCTTCAACCAAGTAATTACACTATTTGTTTGCATACGGTATTTGCAAATAAAATGCACTTAATGCTGTGGTTTTTGTTGTTCATTTTTGGGGTTTTCTACAGTGAAGACTTGACAGATCCTCAGCTTTTGTGCCAGGAATTCTGCAGGCGTATTTACTGTCTCTTAAAATGAGTTACTATGTTGTTACCTTAGGCTCCAATCTAAATAAAAGCATAGGAATGAGAGAAACATGAAATGAGATGCTGTAAAGTTATCAGAGAGAAACGTGAAGTCATGAATTTTCAGATTCTCATTTCATCTTTTTAAGCATGTGATATCAAAGCACCCTATAGCATATAATCTCTGCTGTATCATTGAAGTGGGGTAAAATGGCAATAAAATCTTTATTGAGGGCATTGCTTCATTGGGAAGTTAAATATTTGCCTATAAGAATAGAATCCATGAAAATTCTTATAACTAAGCAGGTACACAAGAATTTTGGCTGGTGAGTCATTCATTTTTGAATACAGGTTTCTGGTATCCAGATTAGAAGCATCTTGGGTTTTTCACAAGTTTAGGGATTCAATTTTCTAGCATTCCCAATTATATGCAAAATAAATTAATGTGTTCATTCTTTTACAATCACTGAAATCAGAAGGAGTCTTCCCTCTGCTTTCAGGTGATTTTGGAATAAACCTGTTCTGTGTGAAGGGTGCCAAAATTTTGTGCTTGGCCTAGAGACAGTAGCGTGATCATGGCCTGCATTTGGGATTGGTAAAAATAATCTTAGGAAAGCTAGGAAATGTTCTGTAATTGGTGTGCCTGTATTTTAGAATTTTAGCTTAAAATATCTCTTGGAAAAGAGGAAATTATTTAAACCTTATTCTAGAAAATTGAGGAAAATGTGAACAACTACCATTTTCTCACTGATGGTACTGAGGCTGTGCAGTTACATCTGGCAGAAGGTTGTGTTATGCACGTCATACTTGGATTTTGGTAGGTAACAAACAAAGCTGCTGGTTTCCCTTACCTTAGTGCACAACACTTGAACATTTTTTGTGAGCTGTCCTTGAACCCTGATGGTGTTAAAAATCTTTGACTTTTGCCATTTCAGAATGGAATAGAGGCATACTTAGGCTTTTTAGGTGGATTATTTATTGGTCTTACTATGTGATAGCATTTATAAATGGCAGTTTCACAAATAATTAGGAATTGGAACAAAAGCCCATCAGGCTCTGACATCTGTTGCACATAATTCCCATAAACCTGTATTTAATCAAGTAAGTTAGCATAAAACCTGAATTTATTTATTAAAATATTTTGTTGAAAGAATCCCATTGAGATGCAATGTGTCATTTCTAAGGGTATCCTGGGATACTGGCCAAGATATGACACTTAAGGAATGTTATTGAGAGCAGCATGCTTTGATGTCTCATTTATTTTGCAGTTGAATTTTCTTACTATTTTTTTCTTTGTTGTATGAAAATAAGTTGCTGAGAGAATTGTTTATTCCAAAGAAGTTGTCCTGATTATATTTTCTGGTTGGCAATACAGATTGCTACTTTACAAGTAGGTATAAATTGTGTTTTAAAAGTGCACGTATATGGGTTTGTTACCACTTCTTATTTCATTTTTATGCTGGTCTGATGATTAACCAAATATATGCTTCCTGCTTCATGGTGTCATGAACAACTTCCTGCTCCAGTTCAGTTTACTGAAACCAATCTTCCTTTTGATTTTTTCCAAAGTAACGTTTATTTTCTTAAGCATACATGGCTCACCACTTTATTCTGGGTTTATTTAGTATTAAATATTTACGTTGTGTTGGAGAAAGCATTCAAATTTTCATCAGAATACAGAAGTCTTTTAGACGTCTCTAATTATCTATTGCCAAATCCACTTTATCTGTGATTAGTATGAAAGGGTGAGTGTTTTTGTCAGGAGCTTATAGCTTTGCTTTTGTAATAGGCTGCATTTTAAGTAGCCAATTGGATTGGTGTTGGCCTTTGAAAGATGCAAAATGCTTTGAAGGAAGACTTAAATGAACCAGTAAAGACTGTGCAAGCACACACATTTAATCTCAGGACTGTCTGCATTATAGTGAAAGCTCTGGGAAACTAAAGGAATTGCACTGGAGAATAATCAAAGGGTACAGCTGTATTACATCTCTGTTCTGAAAATGAAGGGGCTGTTTTCTCTGGCTTAAGGTACTGGGTGCTGTGCTGATAAAAGGAAGAAGACAGCACTTTAGACACCACATTAGAAGTTTTCAGGACATGTCCAGCTGTGAAATGGATGGTTAATTTGAATACAGAAGTGGCACAGGGGCTACGTACAATTTATTCTTACGGACATCAACAATAATCTTGAAATAAGATGCAGCAGGCCCTCCTGAAGGTTGACTCCTCCCAAAGAGCTGCTTTTGAGTGTTGGCTCTAAAACAAGTTTAGGTGGGTTTTGATTCTCACTTTAAATTCGAACAGGAGAGGATACATTCACAAACGTTGGTTGTGTGGAGACCTCCCAGCACCTTGCAGGATCTGAAGGGGCCCCCGGAGAAGCCGGAGAGAGACTCTCCATCAGGAACTGGAGTGGCAGGACAAGGATAATGGGTACAGATTCAAAGAGGGGAAGTTAAGGTTAGATGTTAGGAATAAATTTTTTCCTGTGAGGCTGGCAAGGCACTGGAACAGGTTGCCCAGGGAGGTTGTGGATGCCCCGACCCTGGAAGTGTTTAAAGCCATGTTGGAGAACACCTTGAACAACCTGGTGGGGTGGGAGGTGTCCCTGCCCGTGGCAGAGGGGGCTGGGAGTAGAGGATCTTTAAGGTCCATTCCAACTCCTTTACTTGAACATACTTTACTTGTGGTCTGGGATGTTTCTCAAACACAATATTTTAAAAAGACTAGATGGAATTATAGGCTTGATATGGAAAACTGTGAATGATCGATTTGTCATCCCTCTATGAACAAAGAAAGCCAAATTCATATAAGTTCAAGAAGAAAAACAAATTTATACTTTAAAGCTAAAACAATTATGGGACTTCTGAATTATTTATTTATTTCTTACTAACTTTTCATCTAGTATGATTTGTAAATCTTGACATTTTCTCCTTTATGAGCTATGTGGGCAAAAATATGAAATGTATGTTTTATATTCACATGCTCTCCAGCAGAGATGAATGCATCTCTAAATACTTCTGTGGTTGCACACTACATTTGATTATTTTTTTCTGATTGTATCAAAGGGATTTTTAAAACCAAATATCTGTTGAGAGTCAAGGGGGCTGATGAAATCACTTACTTGCTTTTATTCCTGCATGCCGTTTTTGTGTCTCCTTTTGGAATCTGCCATTCCTTTTTCTTTGTCTTCTTTGAGAATGGTAACTGAAATACTGCAGGCTGTATTAGTAGTATTGGAGGGGCTTTGGTAGTTTGGTTTGGTTGGTTTGTTGTGGTTTTTTAGAAATCATACAGCATTAGTTCCTAAAGTCTCCCCCGTGGAGCTGAGATTATTGTTTGTAGGCAGCACTTAACATTATTACAGGCTTTAAACTAATTTTGAGATAGTTTTTAACCTTTAAAAGTAGGTGAAAGTAGCTGAGCTTAATAGCTGAGAAGTCCTGGCTTTCAATGTTAATATCAGTCTTTTTTTAGGTGCTTTATCTTCCACTATTCATTTCTGATCACAATTTGTGTGTGTCACACACATACCCATGCTTGACACAAGCAGATCCTGAGTTGCGCTTAGAAGGATTTAAGAAAGATCAATTTCTTTGCCTGTGTTACCTCATAATTTATCTAATATATTACTATTTTAGTTATTAGTACAAGATTGTCATTAAAAGTCCTCATCTCCAGCCTTGAGATTCTTAGCTCACTGACAGAAGTACAGGGGTCTTGTCCTTGTCTTTGCTATTGCTATACTGTGGGGATTTTCTAAAATTATCTTTTAGTTTACAAATTCACATTTGTAAAGTCAGTGTTAAGGCCACATCTAAGAATAAAGAAAGACTGAATCAATCTTTATTTATTAAAGGATTTTTAAATTTTGTCTCATGAAAAGCAATTACTAAGTGTCAGCAGTTACATGTAGATTAACTATAGCCCTACAAGTACACATTTAAGAAGCTGTGGTAAAGTTCATTTGCTGATCTCAATTGCTGGGATGTATTTCAAAAGAAATTAGATTAACTTTGCATGGTCCATATGTGTGTGTGCACATTTTAACAGGATGTCAGTTTTCATCTGTCCCCTACCTCAGAGCTGCTGTGGTCAAATGCTGTGTGTCTTGTGTTGCTCCATGAAACACCACCTTCCTTTCTCAGGTTTGAGAGTGTGAAGTTTTTGTATTTCTAGCTAAATGTCTGCTGAGCTGGAATGTCACAAAGCATCAGTTACTGTGATTTCAATAAATACAGAGCTGTACTATGTTGGGGGAAGGAAAACTGTGGAAGTAGTTTTCTATGGCACACAATGGAGTCATTTTCTAAACTATTCTCAGCAGTGTTTTCAGCTGTAAATGTTGTATTCAGGTGGGTATTTGCTCTTTTCATAAGAGTCTTAAAGGTGCAGGAGGAATTGAGATTTTGCACTCTTATGTTGCAGTGTCCTTGGGTCAGCTCTCTGATTTCTGCCCATTGACTTATTTTAGGGAAGTTAGATATCCATCAGAGAATCCTAATACCTATTTCAGTCGGGGCTTTTTTAAGTTTTAAGTGGTGAAATGCTAAATGAGAGCCTTGGCTGAAGGGTTGGAATCCCTTTCAGAAAACATTGTGTTAGGTGCCAAGACCAGACACACTTCAACCGCAAACTTGAGTACAGTAACAGCTCAAGTACAGGTTAGTGCTCTTTGTATGTGACATTATAGGTACATTTCTTTCTTAAAATATTTTAAAGCTACTCTGATTGTTCCCGATTTATAGAAAGAACAAAATTCTACGTCATTGCACAGTAAGCTGTTTACATGCAAGCTTTCTTTGAGGAAAACTAATTAGAGTAGTGATTTATTTTATGTGTAAAGTGAGTGTGAGCTACTGCAGTGAGAAATTGAGGACGAGGTTGGGCTGAAGGCTGAGTTGGGTCTGTGGTCTTCACCAGCCCTGGAAGTCACTGTACACACCCTGTCATCTCTTAATAAGTTTTTTTTCTGTTTGGCTGTAGTCCCTAATGCAGCCACCGACAGATGTGGTGTGGAGGAGCCGAGTCTCCTTCACTGGTCAGTGGTTTTTGCATTCCTGAGCTCTACTTTTACACCTCTGATTTCCCTCAGAGGCAGCTGCTGGAGGAATAGCCAGCAAAAATCCACACCTCTGCAACACGGTGGAAGTAATCTGCCCCACAAAGTGTAAAGATTAGCAGGTCTAAGCTGAGACGGTGTTTCCTTAGTGCAGAGGTGTTACAGCTCGTTTTAAGGCATGGATGGAAGCTTGGGATTTATCATGATCCTTTTATATCTGGGTATTGTTTTCCTTTGTAAAATATAATAAAAAAGTGGTCTTGTGACCTGTTTGAGACATGAAGCCTGTTGCTACATTAGGACCTTTGATATCCATTTTAGATTAAATTTTTGTATATTATTATGGCCTTCTTTTAGGGAATGTGGCTGGGCTTTTTTTTCTTTTTCCCTTTTCTAGTGCTTCTGTGTGTTTTCCCAAATGTACAACTTTGGCTTCATTTTTTCTCTGTATCTTTTATTTGTGAAGATGCTCAAGGACAAAAGTCCTTGTGGATGTTTTAATTTTTTATATGTTTACTCCTCACTTAAAAACCATGTATATAATACCCTAAAATGGATCTAGTTGTAATATTTTGAAGGGAATTGCCTTGAAACATCAAATACCTCTGTAATACCCCATGGTATGGCACCACTGAAAGATGTATTTGGACCTACTAATGGATTTGTAGCAGTTCTTTTTGGTAGCCTGTATCATCTGTAAACATGGCAATCTCAGACTGATTTTGTAGTGAATTCTTTGTATGATGGATTAAAACTCCAGAAGATAAATATTTTCCTAATAGGCCAGACCAATCACCTGAACCCACATTTTGGGTCGTTATAAGGAAACCCATTGAAAATGGGAGTGGGGCTTCCCCACGTAGCTCAGTTGAACTGTCTTGCTCTAACTTTGTGTAATACTCAAATAACTGTCCTGAATGCAGCCTTCAGTGGGTTTTCAGAAGTTATAGACCTGGTGACCTATGGAAATATTTCATGTTATGTTGTTTCTTGTGAACAAAGAAACAGCAAATGGCATTCCCAATGTTACCCCCTCCTAAGAAGGTATAATTCTGAACTTTCTCTTCCATGACTCTCCAACTCTGCAGGAAATATTAGAATGGTGTGTGTTGTGGTTTGTTAAAAAAATGTAAATTTCTGTTCAACATTGTTTGTCAGTCCCTCAGAAAATTAGAAGTAATTAAATAGAAAGTTCTACAGATTTGTGCCATTTCTGTACCCTCTCATCTCAAGATGGTGTGAGAAGCAGACAATTGTAATAACTTGCTGCTACTCCTTTCCAGCTAATTTGATCTTGTTCCTTAATTCTGACAGATTGTTTTTAATTTTCCCATCTGTTCCATAAAAATCTCAAGTGATTGACTCCTAGGAAAAAATAATGTCTAATAGCTGAGCCATTTTTAATGAGTTGGTATGAGTTATTTAATGAGACGTGCTGAAGAAGGCAAGCCAAAGGAAAGATTGGGCCTGGGGTGGTGGATGTAAAGAAAGGTAAAGGGCAACCATCTGCTTCAGGAAGCTTCCACTCTTCCTCAGCAGCTTTAGGCTGCTGCTCTCTCCAGTTTCAGGCAGTGCCCGTGGACAAAACAACAAAGGTTCAGTAGCAGTAATTCCTTTTCCCCTTTTATTTAGAGCAGTGTCTGCCCTCAGAGAGTACTACTCTGGGGAGAGGACGGTCATGAAAGGGAAAAAAAAACAATCAAAGAATAAAAGAATAATATTTAAATAACCTTAAAAATATTATGGCCTGTGGTTTAACTTCATTTCTTCCAGCAAACTCCCAGATATTCCAGAAAGAATGCTGGTGTCATTAAAGAGTGAATGTTGTCCTCCAGTCTCTCTGAAGGCTAAAACCTTTGCTTTAAAATTGCCTGGAAATGGCATCTCCCGGGGCAGGAAGCCATCAATATGCAGTACAGGTCTTTGAGAATAGCAAGCATGAATATAAATACTAACATCTGGACTTCTCCCTTCTGTTTTGGTTTTTATATATTATTATAATAAACATTAACATTGTTTTTAATAATCATCAGATAGCGTTTTCTTTGGCAGCTTGAGACTTCATTATTAAATCAAATAGTGAAAATAAATATACAGCTCTTTTACAAGGAAAGTTGAAAGTTTGACTCAACCCTGCAAATATGCCATTGTGAGTGTAATCCATTGTAGAATTCATAGAATAATGAATTAACGTCTCGATTGCATACAGTGAGGCAGAACAAATGAGAGAATGCTGCCATGGTAATGAGCAAAATATACACTTGTTTTTTCAGGTGGCAGTGGGCTACCAACTAAGGAGGAAAACTTTTGTCTGCATTTTCTTAAACTAGTAAAACCTGAAAGTGTGTTAGGCAAGCAGAGAACATCAGTACTCTACACATCCAGAGCATGTCCAAATTCTCAGCCCATCAGGTGTCCCCATGGCATGTATTGCAAGCAACCAAAGAACCACTGAATGTAGCAGCTGAGGCTGCTGGATTGAATTTGAACAGATTTGGACTTGGATGGTGTGGGGTTTGAAACCTGAGCTCAGCAAGTAGCTACAGATAGGAGATGCTCTGTGCTCATACAGAAGTCACTGGCTCTGAATGAGACTAGACTGCCTATTCCGATTTAAGACTGATATAAGGGGAAAAAATGTTTTTATTTGTAAGGAGTTTTTGCTATCTAGTACCAGTGTTCTTAGACTGGAAGAGGGGGTGGTGTTGGGAAGAAGGAATTGATTGCTGCTTATTTTGCCTGCCAGGAGACAAAAGGGACTTCATTTTGAGCAAAATTGTCATGGGCTTTGGGAACATGATCCGTTTTCTATCCCTCTATATGGATTTTGGACAAGGACCTTGCTGTGTTGCAGCTTCAGTAATAAATCTTACATGTATTTATGTAGTTGAAATTAAATTCACAAGATGTAAGTTTAATAGTTCTGCATTAATCCTTCATAAAGCATTGATCTTTTGGTTTTTTTATCTTCCTCCTCAGTGTGTCAATCCTGATCTTTAACACTTCTCGGCAGTGCTTTGTTGTGGTGAAGCAGTTCCGCCCAGGTAATCCTCTTTTTTACATTTACTTTTGCTCTCTAGTGAAGCAAGCTTTTAAGGGTTTAGCAGTTAAAAGATGGTGCATCTGTGGTGATAAAATCTTTGTTCTATATTCTGTTTCTTTGTATGATAGCCCATCCTTTTAAGTCAGTCAGAATTTCTAACCAGGGAAATTTCCATTACAGATGAAATGAATGATCAGTGTAGTCTTACATTCTGCTCTTGGGCTGGTTATTGTCCTCTTTTGGATGAAATTACAAACAGCTCTGTAATGATTGTGCAAGAAATTGCTTTAATTTGATGTTCCTTCTTGACCTACTTGTACAGAAGCACAGTATTTTCCTTTTTATTTTGGTTTGTCTTAAATATTCTCTTTATTTGTACTATCTTATTGTGCATTGCATAGTTGGGAATTTGAAATGAGGGAGATTCACTGCATGTTTTTTCATCAGTATGTGGACAGCTTCATTTTACCAGTTATTATGAATTTAGGTTAATATCCTTTTTTTTTCTGAGTTTTTGTATCAGTTATTTCAAAGCAATATTTACTTTCTGGAAGTCAAAACCAAAATGTGTATTCGCTGCATGTTAATTAAAAGAAATGACAAGGTATTTCACTGACTGTTGCTAAGAGACCGTTTCAAGACTGCTCATGGTAGACTTTATAGAAAACTTTCTAGGGTAGTGTCACACTGCCCTTTCTTCCTGACAGTGATTACAGCCTCTCCAGTGCTGTGCAGCAGTGTTACATTGACAGTGCATCCTTCTCATCAAGTGTTAATTGACTTGTATGAAGTGTTTTGTTATTTCTTCATCTCTAATCCACTTTCTTTTATTTGCCAGCGAATAAATGGCTCCCATGGCTCTCGCTCTCTTTGAGCCAATCTTAGGGAGAAGCCTTCATATGTGTGTGTGCATATATATATATATATATATATGTACTGAGCAGCAACACATTCATTGCATTATCTCCATCAAAGTGTCAAATCAGCCTCAAAAGACTGGAGTTGAACCATTCCAGAGGCTGGAGCTGCTCAGACACCTGGCCCTGGGCACAGTGGTCAGTCAGACACCCCACAGCAGTTCAGTGATCACAACCATGCCCTGCCATTACTCACGTCCCTGTATTTATAATTATATCTCCATTCCATGGTTATTGTCTGCCCTGGTGCCTGTTGCACAAAGCAAAGACAAAGGCTGAGGCTTTTCTCGTTGCCAGATCCTACCAGGGTCCTCCCAGGAAGGCCATCACTCGTTGCTGTGAGTGAGCAGCTGCCGCTCGCTCTCCAGGCGCGTCCCCTGCACGTGTGCTGGTGCCATGTGTGCTCGCCTTTCCCTGGGCTGTGCTGGCAGGAGCAGCTTGTCCCACTGATGTCTGTGCTGTTCGTAAAGGCACTCATCCCTCCCTGCCCCTACGTTCCCACCCCATTCTGTTTGGCAGCAGCAGCCCTTATGCAGCCGCAGCAGAATGGCTGCAGACAGGAGGTTTTGAGGATCAGGGAGCTGAAGGAGTTCATGCTGACTTGAGGGTGGCAGAAGCACACAACCAGTGAGGCCAACAGTGTGCTCTGGGCTTAGATCATCTTGAATGATCATGAAATCACACATTTGGGAGGAGCAGAGAGAAGAAAGATAAGCATGCATCTCTGTACATATTCTTCAGCCATGACTAGTTTGCAAAGGTATTAGTCAATGTTTATTTTGGTAGGCAATGGACCACACATTTTCAAATATAATAAAATGATATGTTGCTAGGGTTGGGACCTATGAACATGTACTCTGGTTTATTAACTGTAAATATAATGACCTTTCAATGGATCGTGATGTTTGTTTTTCCACTGACTTAAAATAAACAGTATCAAAGATTTGAATCATAAGCCGTGTTCCATTTCAGGAGGTACAAAACACCAGTGCACTCAGAAGTTTAGAGAGGAGCCAGCACCTTCCCAGTCAGCCAAACCCCACTGGCTGCTTAGTCCCTACTGCTGTTTTCTTCTGTGTAATAGCAAACAGTCCCTGTATGTGTCACCTACAGAGGCTGCTTTTAATAATAGCAGTGATCTTATTTGCCCTGTTTGGTTGAATCACCTATCCTTTGTCCCACGTTACAGAAAGGAAGGTGAGAGCATCAATTCTCCTGGAGTTTCCACTCTGAGTGGAAAGTTTCTTACAGCCAAGTGGCTCCAGGGTAATTAGTCCAGATGCGGATTGCATCACATCCTTGGGAAGCCTTTTCCAAAGCCTGACAGCCCTTTCTGTGGTCGTTCTTCCTGAAGTGGAAGCAGAAGCTCCCCTGGCACTGGGTGATTCCTCCCGGTGCTGCCGCTCGATGTGGCGGCGGAGGAGACTGCCCAGCAATGATGCAGTGCCAGATCTGGCCCAGGAAGGCAAGGGAACAATGGACATGGGACAAGTGACTCTGCCTGGGCTTCTGGATTCTGCTTTCCAAACTCTTTGTGGATTTGCAGTAAGATGACAACCCATGGTGAGGAAGAGGAGGGTCACTGATTTCCCTCTGAAGAGTGTGCCTTAGCCAGTAGGTCACACACTGCTTTTCCATTCAGTTCTTTATCATCTGGTCCATCACTTGTGCAGTCAGTTCTGCACCTTCAAGAGAGTTATGGGAGATTCTCTGTTCCCTGGTATTAGAAGGCAGCTTGGCTTTCTAGGCTTTGCTTATCTGTGACAGTTAAATTGAGTTTGAATCTTTGCAAGCCAGGTGATCTTAAATTCATAATCAGACTCCTTGGTGAATGCTCTAATATTTGGGATCTTGCAGAAGTAGCTGGTACTGCTTCTTTTCTTCCTTATCTACAGAGAAAAACTGTTCCTGGGCTTGAAGTGTGGGCATATCACAGGACTTTGCTCTGAGGAGGACTGCTGAATTAGGTCCTTCTGGAAATGTAGGTTTTGATCTATGTGGAGCCCAGTTGTGCTGAGGGAGAAGGAGAATGGCAGGTGCCTCATGGAATGACAGGATGGGTTTCAGGGATACAGAAGACTTTTAACATTTTTAAGTCACCGTTTCATGTTTCTGTACCCCACACTCTTACCTGCATCCTGTTTTAGTTCCCAAAGCCTTTAATAGGATGCATGTGTTGTTTCTTTTTTAATTATCTGATATGGGTATGTCAGTACTAAAAAAGAAATAAAACTTTCAGAGGATTTGGCTCATCTCAGAGAAATCTTGGATGTGGTTGTCATTTATGATAATTTTTCTAGCTTTTAGAAGTTTTTGGAATAATGACAATAGACACCCTTCAAGGAGCTGTCCCTTAGAGCTGGCAGTGAATTTTTTTTCTGGCTTCATGCTGCGCTTTAAAAAAAAAACCCTGAGCTCTAACTCTTGTCTCTCAAGTAAGAAGTAGAAACTTTGATCAGTACCTATTTGAATCTCAAAGACCTGGATATACCTGAGACTAGCAGCTTTGAAAGTTTTAACTTCTGGAGAAAGATTAGATTTTGTATATTGGACTGATCTGGACAGCTCCCTTTCAAGTGCAGATCTTGCTGTTTTTCTGAGGTGTTAAAATGAGCACTGCAGAAAGAGCCCAGGCACAAATTTCTGGGGTGTAGACTCTGCCTCAGAGACCAAGTGTTTAAGAAATTGTGGTACTTCACTGTTATGCAACAACATTTCTCTAGAGACCTTTTTTTAAGAAATAACAAGGTACAGTATCTGGAAGGACAAAAAGTTGCCCATTAAACCTGAGTTCTTTCTTCTAAATGTATCAATTCTGCAAGATGTAGAATGGGAAAGAAAAGAGAAACTAATTTGAAAACCATGTTATGTGTATGTGAAATATGCATGTAAAATATTTTAATGGAATAAAAATAGGTTCAAAGTTTAAAATCGTTTTATTCGGGGTGGTTTGTAACAGTCTCTTGGAAACTTTTAATGAAAAGCAAGGAGATAGACATAAAGAAATTTCAAGGAAAAAACAAGAGGAATTATACCTGTATATTAAAGCTACAATGATCTGGAGTTGTCTGTCAGTAGGGATTCTTTGTGTGTTGACATCCAGTCCTGCAGTTTTCACTCAGGCAAAATTTCTGTTGACATCAGTGAGAGGTTTTGCTTAAATAAGGACTAAAATCTGACATTTGCACTTTCTTTAGGAGTGCATTACAGTGGCAGCTGTTTGTAGATTAGTTCAAGAAATCTTTTTCAGACTCCACACAGTAATCTGTGCAAGGAACTGTATGTTCAAAAGAGGATTTTTTTCTTTTTTCAAACAAACATACATGCTTTTCATACCCTTTCTAAATAACAGCTGAGTTGACAGGCTGAAAGACTCATCATTGTGCACATGGTACTTTATGTGCAACCCAGCTTTCCTGCAAGATAACTGCATAGTTTAAATTAAATCCCAATATCCACATTGCCCAACAAATGGAAGCTGTATGGTGCTTCTGGCACTTAGATTCCTTGGATGAACTAGCTTCCTTTTTCAATTTTTATTTATTTTAAGGTGTACATGAATTAATTTCAGATGATGTAAGTACAAATAAGAGTTTAAAGAATAATTTTACATGGCAAGAGAACTTTGTTGTTTAAAATTCCAGTTTTGTGTGACGTTATTTTAACAGATAACACAGCTGAATTCCTTGTTACTCTCAAGTGCTCTTGTGGTTGTTAACTTCCAGGCAAAATTTGTCTACCACCCTTTTTTATATTTAATATACTATAGACTAACATACTGCTCCTTGTTTCTTTTTCTTTTGTCTTTTGGGGTTTTTTTAAGCTGTCTACATGTGTGAAGTAGAAAGGCAGCATCCTCAAGTCTTTGAGAATCAGGACAAGGAGAGCTTCTCTTCCCTGGAGAATCCCTTACCTGCTGTGGTTGGAGTGACCTATGAACTCTGTGCTGGCATTGTGGACAAGCCAGGCCTTTCTTTAGAGCAAATTGCTTGTGAGGAAGTGTTGGAGGAGTGTGGCTATCGTGTCTCCATTGCAGACCTCAGGAGGATCACTTCTTACAGGTAAATTGCAGCAAGTTACAGCACTGAGCATTTCCTTCTTTCACAGATGGCTGAAGTGGCCTCAGTGTTCCCTCTTGCCTTGTTTAAGCAGTGTGGTGGAGGAACGTGGACATCTGAAGGTACAAGAAAGGTGTAATTTTTAGTAAGTGAGAGGAGTATTTACAGAAATGTAAGGAATTAGAAATATATAATCAATGTGATAATTATAGGGTTGAATTCCCAGGAAGAAGCATGCTATTGTGATTTATTCCAAAGATGATTAGAGCAGGAAGAAGTTGCATTGAGCTCTTCAGAGTTTGTTACAGCCCTAGAAAACAGCCCATCTTTACTATACTGGATATTTTCCATCTCTGATTCTTATTATTCATATTAACAATAGAAACTGCCCAAGATGCTCTCTGATTAACATGATTTTGGAGAAACATGAGAACCTGTGGCATTAGATCTCTTCATAATAGTTGGTCCGTAATTAAAGCTTCTTTGAATTGGACAATAATTATTGTTGTCTATGAAGATTTTGCTGATTTGACTGTGAAAATTATTACATTGTATTTTTGCAGGGTTTCAAATAGTTATTGAAATAGTTTTTAACATGTTTTAAAACATTTATTAAGAGTAAAGGGAAAAATTAATATGTAAGTAGAAAAATACAAGATGTGAATTGTTGGTGAAGAAAAAACCTTCAAGAGAAACTTTGCACACAGCTTTAATCCTATTATATCTCATTCACAGCTTTTAGTATTGTTATCTAAAATGTATGTATGTTTGTATTTTACAGAGAAAGCGGCAGGTTTTTTACTTTCTTTATTTTACTTGACATCTCCATTGAACTAGGCACTGTCATTGGTTTTTAATTTGGGAACTGAATACAAATCCACAGCTGTCAATCCTGGCAAATGTTATTTCCTGCTGGATTAACAAGCAGTGCTTCTGTTGAGGGGAGGGGGTGAATCACAGGAGCTGTCTTTTACAACTCATTGAAACCAGATTAAGGGTTTGTTCTACTGAAAGAAAAAGTGTCTTCAGATTTATGAGCAAAAGCTGTCTATAGAATTTCATAGGTTGGGTGACACTGACAGGCTGCTGCATGCAGATATATACATATGTATATGTAAGTATGTATGTGCATACAAATGCAAAAGAGGAAAAGTAGAATACAATTCCTGTAGAAGGCTGGAGATGCAGTGCAGAAGTTTGACTCAATATTAATGATTTATATCTGCATAAAACTCTGTGATTTGGTGTTGATAAATGTCCTCGTATGTTACAGGTGGTTGTTAGTTCAGTTATGTTATTATTTTTTTAAATTGCAATGACTTGTGAAGAATGTATACAATTGTGGTTTTCTTTGTTGAGACCCTTGCAAAGAGCTCATAATCCTCCATTGTCCATGTGGACACAGCTTTGTGCCCATGGAGATCCATGCTGAATCAGCAGGGCCTGTATAATCTTTACATTTTTAAATTAATATGAAAGGTTGAAGCCTCAAGGATGCTATTATACAGTTTTTTTGTTTGATCTCCCATGATCTATTATTAAGATTTTATTCTAAATATTTTTGTATTCCTACTAAGAGTGTCCTGTTTTCCTCCAGCCAAGGACTGGCATATCTTTCTGATCCTTGAGGATTTGATGCAAAGACAGGAAGTAATCGGTTCATTTATGGTCTTCTAAGGACATTTTTTCTGTAATGGCTATACTACATATAAGAATTCCTGGGCTTTTTCCAAGTGTAGCAGGTTTTTCCAAGTGGTTTATGCTGCTGTTTCATGCTGTGACTGTCAATATAAAGCACTGCATTAATGCATATGCATGCCATTGCAATTGCAATGCATCCTGCACTTGTACTCTCATCTCCCATCCCAGCAATCTGTGCAATAGCTGCTCTGCATTATTTATTGATCCAGTGCCTCAGGTCAGAGTTTTGGGGGGCTCTCTCTAGATGGTTCCTCTTCCAAAGATCAGCCTCAGCTGGACTGGCACCAGCTGTGACAAATGTGCATCTCTGCTTTCTGTCAAATCTGATCGTTCCATGGCCTCTTTTGGAGGGTTTTGGCATTCTGTCTGAAGTGTCTATCTGTCTGTACCACAAACAACTTTTCCCTCATGTCTGGCCTAAATTTCCCTTTCTTTACTTCAAGAAAGGTGAAGTACTGACACTTACTGTAGTCCCCAGTGGACATAAAGTACTTCTGCACCTTCCATCTCCTTGTTAAAGCATGTTCCATTTATTTTATTTTTGCCTGTGCAAAACTATTTTAGTTGATTTAGTCTTTCTCCTAAGATCATATTTTCTAGATATCTGATCATTCCTTCTGCTGTCCTCTGCCTTCTTTCCATCTGGTCTGCATATTTCTTAAATATTTAGTGTCCAAAGTGAAGCACAGTACTTTAGTGGGGGCTTTCCTGGATAGAGTGGAAGCATTATCTCCCCTAGTTTCACAGATCATTCTTTACACAATGGAGTTTGTTGTTTGCCTTTTTTGCAGAGGCATTACGTTATTGATATAATTTATCTTCCACAATGCCTCCCCTGTCTCAAAACTAGGAGTTGAACCTGATGATCCTTGTGGGTCCCTTCCAACTCAGAATATTCCATGATTGTGCATTGTCATTTACCTCCTGTCCATATTCTGTGTCATCACAGCCTTTGATCTGAAAGCAGGGAGTTGTATTCCTAATGACATTGCTTTTCTGGAATCATGGTCATGAGAAGGAAATTGCCTGCCTGGAATAAAACCAGGAGTTGAGCTAGCCCTTACAGAAGGGCATGAAGAGCCAAAGACACATCAAATGTAAAGGGTTTTGGCTAGGGAGGTCAACACATTTCTTTGCCTAATGGATCAAGAAAGATGGAGCATGGACAGTCCATAGGGAGAACTTAGATTATGGGGAAAAATTGAATATGAAAACCTTGAGTGGAAAAAGAGGAAGAAGAGATGAAGGAACAATGCAGAGGAAAATCATAGGCTGAGAACTAAATGGACCTGGGGAAAGCACATTCATTGTGGCAGAGAAGAATTCTCTGTAAGGAAATGAGGAAAAGTACTCAGACTGTATTCAGTTTTGCTCTGTTCTCAAGCAGTGGGAACTGTACAGGTTAGAGGTAATCTGAAGATATCAGGGATTTTCCTCATTTGTTATCAGGGCCTGTGTGTTGGAGAACACTGGTTTGGAGGATTTTTTTTAGTGCTTCTCAGCTAACCTGGAAAGTGTGACCCCAGTACTGCCACAGGTAATTCATACACATGCAGGTAACCCACTGCACCCCCTTATTAAGCTCTGTCAAAGCTCCAGTGACTTAATACTCATCACATAGAAGTCAGACACTGAATTACGCAGATCTCAGACTTAATTACCTTGAATGATCCACAGAGGAGATGTGGAGTCAATGAGGAATCAGGAAAGAAGCCAGGAGTTGGGGAATTTATGCCATTTGAGTAATAGTTCCAGCAGCAGGAGGACAGTATGGTGTGGGTGAGTGAAGGAGGCTGGGTTGGGGGCAGATAAGGAGAAACACGAACATATTTAGAGGAACTTGACTGGAGGAGGACAGAGGAATCACACTTCAAAAATCAGAAATATCTGTTCCTACTATAGAAGAATGCCAGACAGGAGGTGAATTGAAATGCAGATGGTTCATGTTGCTGTGTAGACAGAGGAGGGATCATTCTGAAAAGAATCTGTATTGTTTGCAGCCTGTGTGGTGAGTTTAGTATCATCACTGCACAAATTTCTGCTTTTGTGCTTGGCATTCAGTAACTTCATTTTGGTATTGCAAAAAGGGTGGTTTAAATTATGGCAGCAGCTAATTCACTTTTGGAGACTTCCAGGAAGTTTTAGTGGCTGCTGGTGTCTTGAGTTCTTGTCAGTTGTATGTATGGCATCAGTCAAAAATAGCATAGGGGGTTGATATGGGGGATGTAAAGGAATTACCTGATTCAATAATAAAATAACAAAATGGAGCTAATCCTATTGTAGTATAATTATAAACTGGGGGTTCATGAAGGTTGAAGGTTCCAGATAAATTCAACATTTTTACAAGCTTTAAAAGAAATCTGTAAACTTCCCGTAATGTTTTTGTTAGTTTTTTTTTTTCACAAATGCGAATTTTTTTAAGTGAACATTTTACTTTGGATTTGCTCATATACCAGATATAACAAATTTTCTTTCTGTCATGGTATCCCAGCAGTTTTCTGGTTGAATCTCATGTGCTGAAGTTCAGCTGTGAGTTTGTTTCTTATGTTGAAGTTCCAGTTATCTGCCTTAGACTTGTTTCTTTACAAGACAGGGGCAGGGAAATAAGTTATTGTCATTGTTGTTGTTGTTGTTGTTGATGTTATTATTGCTATTGCAAAGTATTTTCTTTTAGTTCTTGAAAATGTTGGTTGTCTTGAAGAATATTTATAAATTTAGTTGGACTTCAACACACCTCACAACATCAGGGTAGAGTTGAACCAGAGCTTCTGGTTCAACTTCCTTTTCCCTTCATTACATCTTTGTTTTCTCCCAGAGGCTGTAAAAAACTCTTGGCTCTGACCTGGATACAAAAGGAGCTGTAGGTTCTCAGCCCCACTGCAAAGAAATCAGATGGATTAGTTTAAAGGACTGACTATATTAAAATACTTTAATCTTCCTACGTCTGAATTTTTTCCCGAAGTGTACAAGAAGAGCATTCAGGGAATTAATATTGGATGTTCCAATTACTGTGCCATGGCTTTTAGCCTCTGTGCAATGAGGTAAAAATGGTTTGTATTCACAGGTTTTTATGTAGAAAGAATAATAGCTCTGAAAATGTTAGAGTGCATTATAATTAGAAAGATCACCTGCTAGTACACCTGTTGGATGATGGCATAATGTAATATAATTTTATGTTAATTACTTCTGTGCTTTTTTCCCTGCACCTGCTGCCTATAATGTCAGAACTGTACAAAGGTCCTAAGAAGTGACAATAGGAGCTGCATGTCACTGATCATCAGTTTACATATGGTGTGCCTAAGTGGATCCTGATTGAAGCATAAATAACAGAGATTTGTGTCACATTTATTTGTAAACATGAATTCACTCATATCCCCAAATTCACTCTATACGCAAATTCTGCATCTAGATGGCTTATGTCTTAGAAAAGTATATATTGCTTTCAGGAATTTGCACATTAACTATGCAAGATTAAAAGAAAAAAGAGATGTATTTCTGTGTTGATAAGAATGTTGATTGTGTATAGATTTTGTATTTTTTTAATATTAACACATTATGAGAAATTTAGCTTTTAATTGCTGTCTATCAGAAATCTGAACTAAAGTAGTAAGTCTTCACAAGGATAAGTCAATTTATTTGTTCCCCATGTTGCAGCAGAGGAGAAGAGTATAAAATACTGGTTATATTCTCATACATGTTTGTTTCTTCAAATTAAAAATATAATATTTACAAACATTATACTTATGAATGAGATAATTGATTAGCATAGGCAATCACCCAGACATGAGAAAAAGGCAAAGCTAATCTGAAGCAGAAGCTTTGAATTTTGGCCTGAAATCCAGTGTGTTTGTGTGTGGACATGCACATGTGTACACGCTCATTGTGAAGAAAAAACTCACTGACTCTTGGCAAACTCAATCTCACTTGTGGCTTCAGACACTACTAAACCTTTTTTTTTTTAGCCATAAGATACTGTTTCCCACTTCTGATAAAAAATGCATATGCTGTATCTTTATGCTCATGAACTTAGGACAAGTGGAAAGTCCCATTTTGTGAGCTTGATTTCGAGCACTTGCATTTCCTCCTGCATCTGATCAAAGGGAAGAGTTAAACCAAGGCTTTGTGGTAGCTGCTATTGCCGTGTTTCAAAAACAGATTGCAGTGACAGCCTGCCCCTGTTTCCCCTGGTCTGAGGAGGAATAGATGGAAATACTGCAGTTACAGCCTAGTGCTGCCTGCCAGTCCCACCCCAGGGCAGGAGGTGAGAAGTGCTTCACAGTCATTCCGCAGAAGCTCCTTCTCTGGTGTGCCGTTGCCTAAAAGCATCTTGCCCAGGGCTTTAAAAGCCATAGCATGATTTAATCTCACTGTTTGAGTGTTCTATTCAAAATGAAATACGGGAAGGCAGCATACAATCTTGTTTTGATATGTTAAACTTATATATAAGGTACTATTGTGATGAAAACCATACGACTTTGGTATCCTTACTTTGACATGCTTACATTCCTAGACTTGCTGTTGTCAAAGGTAATGGAGGTTTCCAACTGTCTGAAGCAATGCAGAAAGTTTAGTGCTCGTAGAGTTTTGGGGTTTAGAATCTCTCTGTTGAAATTACAGGGCTTGTGAGCTTAAGCCCTAATGACTTGACAGTGAGTATTTGTGAGCCCTGTAGCTGTTAATTGGAACTGCTCCTCGGAGGAAACCAGTCCTTACAATAAAGAGGCAGGAAAACGGAGCTGTGCTTTGTGTAGATCATTTGCCTTTGTCGCACAGTGGCAAATAAGTCGAGCCCCGTGCAGACACATCAGAATACAGCTGGAACAGTCAGCTGAGGTCAAGCCAGGCTTAGTAGGTCTGGGTCAGTGTGAGCCCCTGGAGCTGACAGCAAAGCCTGAAGTGTCACCATGGGCTGGTGCTGAGTTCAGACCTGCTCACCCTGCCCCCAGCCAAGCCTCTCTTGTCCCAGGAAGGCACCTTTATCAGGAAGGTGGCTTTCCCAGGCTGGAACTCATCTCTTCAGTTCGGGTGTGCTGACCCCTGTGATTTCCACAGATGCAAAGCTAATGAATATAGCTGTAATCTGTTAATAGGTGACTCATTTCAGACCATGGCAAAAGTGTTTTATCTGTAGTGGGAAATACTGGGGTAAGGAAAAGTGTATGTCACAGATGTGGGGTAGAAGAAGATGGTAGCAGAAAGAGGAGTATAAATAGGATTAAAGGCACATCAAAATTCCTTAAACAGCATACTCAGAAAGTGCAGGTAATTGTGTAAAAGCAGAGAAAATTCCTAGTGACAGATAAACCTGAAAGCACACTGCAAACATAATATTTCCTGTAGCCTATTCACCAGTCAGACCCACCTTCTCCCTCTCTGCTCTTCCTCCTCTGCCCCAGTGCCCAAAATCACTGAAATGTACAATGTTTTGCAAGGTTGTATGGAAAAACACTTTATTACTTCTACCTGAAAAGCTTCAAAGCAACAAACCTAACTTCTGATTTCTATAAAAGCCAAAGGTACTAAGACAGACAAAATGTGAATAGCATTGATTTTTGTGCAATTTTTTGAGGACAAGCAGGATACATTAGCAGTCTGGAAATGTCGTGAAAGACAGCAGTAAGCAATACTGGAGAATATTTAATTTAGTAAAGGGCAATCCATGTGATTCTCTGCAAAATGATCAACTGGCAGTGTAAGCCAGAGCATTTAGAGAATGAAGTATCAAGTGAAAAAAGGTAAGATGTTTGCCTCTTTTTAAGAATTAAAGTATATTTCTATATCTTTCAACTTCTTTCTGAAACCACTGAAATGGTCTTTTAGAATCAGAGACCAGTGGAATATACTGAGTTGGAAGGGACCCACAGGGATCATCGAGCACAGCTCCTGACCCTGCACAGGACACTCCGAGGGTCACAGCCTGTGCATGCCAGCATTGTCCAAAGGCTTCTTGAGTTCTCTCAGGTTTGGCCTGTGACCACTGCCCTGGGGAGCTGTTCCAGTGCCCAAACACCCTCTGGGTGAAGAACCTTTCTCTAATATCCAGCCTAAGCCTCTCCTGACTCAGCTTCATGCTGTTTCTTCGGGTCTGTTGCTGGCCACAGGAGCGAGGAGGTGACTGTCTGTCCCTCTGCTGCACCTCGTGAGGGTGTGGGAGACACAATCCAGCACTTGCCCTTGCTAAACTCCATATGCTTGGTGGTTGCCCATCTCTTAATTCATTGAGGTCTCTCTGCAGGGCCTCTCTGCCCTTGAAGGAGTCAACAGCTCCTCCCAGTTTAGTATCATCAAATTGGGAGCAGCTGTCAACTCCCCTGAGGGAGATTAGACAACAAATTAAAGCAGTGAATATGTTTATAAATAACATCCTGCAACAGTCTGCAAAGTCACCATCTAAATAGTGAAGGGATTCTAGGTAGGCTTAGAGATGTTGGATTTGCTGGTTTGGGGAGGAAAGAGTAGAATAAAATGTAATGAGTATTACTTATTAATACCAGCATTCTTTAATTTTATTTATACTCGCTTGGAAGTTTTTATTACTTTGTAACTAATATCTTGTGGCAAAGTTGCACCAGAGAAGAGTAAGTTGGATAATCAAGTAGGAGAGGATGATCATATGGGTATGTCCTTCTTTGAATATGTATTGTTACAAATTTTTGTTTGTTTCTGTGGTTAATTATATGCCAGTAGATGTGAAGAAATACCATAACTTTGGGCATCATAACAAAGCAAAGACCTTGACGTCCAGGACTTTAATCTTTTCAAGTATATTAAGTGTAGTAGCTACTCTTGATATATTTAGTTCATAACAAGAGAGTATCATATGAATAAGAACAAAGAAATTACACCATATGGAAATCAATCCTGCTATTTGAGCTGAGGTGGCAAGAACCTGAGTCTTACAGTGTAGCACCTTGGAAATTGGTTTTCCTTTACTTTAGAGAAAAGATGTGTGGAAAGTGAACTGATTTCCACAGCTGTAGCTATTTCATAAGGAAATGGTCACAGGTGCTATAGAAGGAGATTATGCTGTAAATAATCAAGCCAGAATGTTCTTATATAAATTTGCTGGTTTTGTATACAACCTTTATGTAATATCAAGTGGACATGGAAGTACTCATGTTAGGATAATTTTCAATCTCCAGGTGGGGCACCCCAGAGGAAGGTGTCAGACTTGACACTCATCATAAGTAACAGTACATTAAATATACTATACACAGTCCTGTGTTTTTCATGGAACCTGTGGTGACCAGCAAACTCCATTATTTGACTTGCAAATTTTACAGTTGGTTAAAACATGGATCAAAAACCCCAGTCCTAACTCTGGGATAAAGTGGTGAACACAGAATGAAAGAGATCCAATATCAACCTTCAGGGTTCCTGAAAATGCCGAAGATGGTTAAGTTTCTTTTCATAGATGTACAGGAATGATCTTGGAGGGGTGACACATCTTGTCCAAAGTCACAGAATGCATCAGAAGTAACTTTAGGAAAAGAATTCATTCATTCACTCCCTATTCAGTATTTCTAAAAAGTGCATAAGTTGATGTAGAAACCAATTTCAGTGTCACTATTAGAAGCCAACTTCAGTAGTCACTATTAATTCCCCAAACAAAATAATTGCCAGTGATCTTAGAAAACTGAGAGTCAAATGATTAATTCCTGCTATGGGGTGTGATGTGTGCTGGATTAACTGGAAGATTTAGTTGACTAATGGTTGGGTAAATCTGGATATACACTCTTAAGATCATAACACTGCTACAAATCTGAGAATCCTCTGTATGTGTAATAATATGGAAGCTAATTTTTCATCTTGTCCTAATGCCTCATTCATAGTTTCAGTGAACTTTGGATCCAGATTTAATGTGAAAAGTCACTTGTAATCATGTGAAATGAAGAAATTGCAATTACAATGTGAATATTTTCTTGGAAGGACTAAATGAGTGGATTATGTACTTATCCCTCATTTAATAATACCTAAATTAAATAGTCCTAAGGAAATAGAGGATTAACAAATAAGAAGTATAATACACAGCAAGCAGTCTAGCTGAAGAAAGACTATATAATCTAAAATATCCTCAGCTAAATCCACTGAAGCAAATTTAGCAGGGAGACTGAATTACTTTGGACATGTGCGTGCTTACACTGGTCCATTTGGGTCAAGGCTAAAGTTCAGCAAGGATAGAGACCGAGTCTCAGACTGCCTTTCCCTTCTTTACCTATCCACTCCATGAGTGGAGGACTCCAGCTGTGAATGGACATAATCCTCTTAAGAGTAAAAAATCTAAATATTTGTGTAAAAACAAGCAAACAAATGTAGCACGACAGCACACAGATACACTGGGGAGCTTCTTCCTGTTGTTTGTGCATCTCTGTGAGTCATCCTGCAGTTTGCTCTCCCTGAGGTCAGCTGAAAGAACTTCTGCTGACTTCAGTGTGTGTAGAACAACAGTTCACCAATACAAAAATCTTTTTTCTTTTATTTTCTCCCAAATTCACATTTTTCCAAAGAATATATTTGAAGATGGATCTATTTTGTATGGAACTGTATTCAAAACTGTTGGTGTTTCTGCATGAAAGTTGCAATCAATTTCTGTCTCAATAATTCTGTCTCAATTTCTGTCTCACACATTAAGGACCCAGGTTCCCATTCCTAGCTCTTTCTGTCTAAAACAGAGTTTCCTCTCTGCTTTTTTCCAGGTCTGGAGTTGGTGTGACAGGTTCTAGGCAGACTTTGTTTTATGCAGAAGTAAATGACCAGATGAGAACCAGTGGAGGAGGTGGCCAGCCTGAAGAAGGAGAGCTGATTGAAGTTGTGGAAATACCTTTAGGAGAATCCATGAAGTTTGCTTATGATGAGACTTTCCCGAAGACAATGGGTGTCATCTTCAGCTTCATGTGGTTCCACAGCAACATAGCACCTAAACTACACAAAAAGTAAAGCACCATGATTTTAAGGAAAGCTTTTCTGCTGGTGCTGTGCATGCAGAAAGCTGCAAACCTGCCTGCCTCAATCAACTCAACTGCTCACAAGACAAATCTGTCTTTAAATAAATTTGGAAGTAAAATCTGAATTCACACAATTTCCATTATTAGCAAAACACTGACTGGCATCACTGGGGCCAGGATTTGCCTTGGAGAGGCAAATGTTGATTTTTGTGCAAAGGTTAAGTGAATGTGTCCAGTTCCCCTTTTTCACAGCACTGTTTTGAGGAGCTGCCCAAGCCCTCAGGGCAGCTCCTGCCTCAGGAGCCTCTCCCCGTGTCTGTACACACTGGCAACTGTGTATTCATTGTCGGTTCTGGTATTTTTTTGAAGAAAGCAGCAAACCTTAATAGTCACAGATACCTTAACAATTTTCCTGAGTTCAGCAGAGCTTTCAGGGAACAGCTTTCTCTGTGGTGTGTGGCTCCTGTGCAGAGGAGGCGTTTGCATTTCTGAACATGCAAACCTTTATTTCATAAGCAAACAGGTCTGTAAATCCTTCTGCTAACGTTCACTTTGACAATGGAGCAGCTGTAAGATTATGTGCTGCTGTTTGTTCCCATCACAGTGCTGGGCAGCAGTGATGGTGATGGAGGGGTGAAGGATGGGGGCTTCTGCTGGAACACATGCTTCTTTGTTTGCTTTGTGGGCAATACTTGATAAATTTGATCAAACTTTGTCCTCTAGAGTGGGACCGGAGAGGCCAAATTCTTTTAATTTGACTATGAGGTGACTAACACAAGTGATTTCTCTAAGGTTTTCTGTGGTCTCAATTTCCTTGAGGAGGAACGGGACATTACCCCTCAGATAACATGTCTTGGAATCTAATGATTGGAAGGGCTTTATTGTGATTTTATCATGATTTTGTGCAGTTTACATGAAGGCCTGTGCAACCTGCACAGAAGTACTGAGGAACACAATTTGATTTAATAAAGTAGTCTGATTAGAACATACAGTTCTTGTTCTGTTAGTGTAGTTTGGATGTGGACTGTTTGTCGTGTGAAACTGTTAAGAGCATGAATGAAAGAGAATCAAGTCTGGCAGTTTAATTATGCACTGGGTTATGTTTTTCACTGACTTAATCAAAATGCCCACATTATATCTGCCTCCAGGAGTACTGAGGTGCTAAGTGTGTTGAGAAGAGAACTGCAAATATGCAAACTTGAATTTAACAGCTGAAATAAATGCAGCAGAGGTGTCTGATGATGTCCAGTGGCTGATTTTAAATAATTAAATTATTTAAATTATTTAAATCATTTAAATTATTGAGATATTGCATATCTCAATAGGTGTAGAAATTAAAGAGGTTTTTTTAAAAGAAGCTTTTAGAAACGCTGCTTTCTGGTTCTCCTCCTGATAGGGAGGAATGGTCCTTGGAAAGCCACTGAGGAAGAAGCAGCCTCTGTCTGTGGAGTCGGGCTTTTTGTGGAAGTTCAGACACAGCTGTGTTGAGCTGGGCCTGGTCCATGGTGAGTCAAGGGCTGAGTTATTGTGAGAAGCAAATAAATTCTGTCTGATGTATTTACATTGGAAGGTGTTTCAAGGTGGGGTCTCCACTGCCCTGTCTAGTACAGTGTGTCCTGACTGCCGCTGAGGCCTTTATGAGCTACTACAGTCCATAGAATAAATAATGCCTTTTATACCAGGCTGTAGTTACCAAAGCTTCTATTTGATTCCACCAAAACTGTGGTCACACAGCAGCTTGTGTGCGTACATGTCAAAAGCCTTTTTTCTGTATAGTGCAGGAATTGGGAAAAATAAAATATTTTGCCCCTCCAAGGTGCTGTGACTGTGCCTCTTAACATACCAAACCTCCCCGGGAGCAGTGCCAGGCTTGCCAAAATCCGGCCCCAGCTCCTGCTGCTGGTCAGCAGGGGCTGTTCCCATGGCTCACCAGCATGGGGGGCTTGCAGGAGGTGTCTGCTGGGGCCATCAGGGTGGCACCGAGGGGCCATCGCCACCAGAGCAGCAGCAGAGGCTTCTCCGGGACTGGGGTGAGAGCTGGAGGTCACAGAGTGAGAGGACAGGGACATGTGGCAGCAGGGGAGGGAAGCCACGGGGGTGGCAGGGTGGTGTCAGGGCTCTGCTTGCTCCGAGGTGACCTCACCAACACAACCTGCAGGCTGCAGATGCTTTTGGGCAGTTGTTACTCGTGGGTGATGGTGCTGGAGGGCAGCGGCGTGAGCTGGGTGTTCCCTCAGCCCTTCTCTGATGGAGGCAGCCAGACAAGAAGCACTGTCCCCACCTCCCAGTCTGCTCCTCCCCAGGGCTCTCCTGGGCACACACCTACAGACTCGGGGGGGAAGGCAGTGGCTCTGAAGCCTTTACACCCCAAGGAATGCTGGTCTCCATCCCTGTGCTCTGCCTCACCATTCTTGCATTATGCAATTCTCAAACACACAAAACAGTCACGGGATTACTTTAATTTTCTTCCACAGTTTGGGAGTTTTCCACAGAAACAGCAGTATACTGAAAGCTGTGCATAAAACAATGGGGGATCTGGAGTTTAAATCTACAATATTAAATATAAACATGTCTTCAGCCTCATACTATTTCCATGTCAATTTTGGTGGGAGATTTTATAAGCAATTACAAAGGTTTAAAAGGGACAAAGGGCTTGGTCTTGTTGGGGTTTTTTTTCCAACACAGTAGATGATTCATATTTAGAAAAATAAAACCAGAACAATTCAGATGTCATTCCACTCATCAGGGTTCATTTCAAAGATCCTAATTAGAGCAAATCCAATATACATTGGCCAAGCCAGGCAGGGGAAAAGTTCTTCTAATGGAATCTCACAATCACATCTGTGTTTTAGATGCATCCTTTGGATGTGCCACCACACATGCACCCATGGAGGGTGGACAGTTAGCATAAAGCAGGGTCCCCATTTGCTGCTAATGATAGTGGCTGCAGCCTGCAGAACTCTGATCTGATCTCATCCCACCATCCCCGTGAGATCAGCATCTTTTATTGAGTGCAATTGAGTGGTGCACATTTATAACACAAGTCTTAGAATTTCTGCCGTCTTTACAATGTGACTTTGAGATGTAGAAATAATCTAATGAACCTGAAGTTATGACTCAGACTTCTAATGAAGCCTGGAATGATAAAATCTTCAATGCAGTGTCGCTGTCGGGCTCACTATTGGGTGACAGAAGAGAAGGCACCAGCACCTTGCTAGTCCATGGATCTCGTCTGTTACTGCTCTTTGTGACCCTATTTGTAAAGTGGCTGCGAGCCCTGAACTACTTCCAGCTCTCACGAGCAGAGATAATGATTAAAACACCTTCTCAAAAGGCTGTCACGGTAGAGAAGCGAGCTGAATTGCCATGGGGTTGGCGGGGTGCGGCATTCCCGGGACGCGGGGATGCTCCCGCGCCGCTGGAAGCGCTCCCCGGCAGCGCCCGCTCGCCTTTCCCGCCCCTCATCACCATAAAAGCGGCGCTCCGACTCCCGGAGGGCCAGGGCCGGGGCCAGGGCAAGGGCAACCGAGATAATTGCTCCTGAAATACACGTGCCGACCGCGCAGGGCGACCCGCTGGACAAATAGGATTTTTGCTAAATTAGGACAATTGCGGAGCACGCTCCATCCCCTCGCCGGGGCTCTATACATAGATGAAAGGCACACCCAGTTGTGCAATCTGTTGCAATGGCACACCTGGTGCTGTCTGCAAGTCTATTCACAACCGTCAGCAGGTGCGACGTGGCCTTTGTGGCCATAAAATCTGTCTGGGCCGCCCCTGCTGCGCTCCCCGCGCTCGGGCAGGGGAGGCTGTCACAGATTAATGCGCTTGTTTGAAGCTGTTGGGAGCCACCGCCTGAAGCTTGCAGAGACTTCGGGGGGATCAGAGCGAGGCCTGTGCACACAGGATGAGTTTGCAGTTTCTGTCTTGGGCTGGAGGGAACAGGCAAGGCAGTGCTGCTGCCTGAGCGGGGACAGGGGACGAGAGCAACCCGGTCACACGGGAGGTGTCCCTGCCCATGGCTGGGGGGTTGGAATCAGGTGATCTTTAAGGTCTCTTCCAACACAGGGATTCTATGATCCAGCAGGTTCCTGTTTCTGCAGCCCCAGGGGTGACTCTGGCACCTGGTACCAGTGATTTGCAGTTGAGCCCCTGTTTGGGCTCAGCCTCTCCAAAAAGGGTTTTGCTTGCTTTGCTTTGGGATGTTACATCTCACACAGCACAGCACTAAGGTGGAGCTCTGAGACCTCAGCCCCAATCCAAACTTTCATTTAAGGAAGGATGCCATGGACTTTGAAGTAGGTTTTCAGCAGGAGTTTTCATTCCCACTGGGTCATGCAGGATTTTGCTTGATACGAACAAAATAAAAAGGATGCTCAAATCCCACCCTGCTGCAAAAGGTACTTCTCAATTTGTCTAATCCTTCAGAGCCAGTCTCACATTTTAATTGGCAATGCATTTTTACAAGGACTTAAATGCTCTCAAGATGAATCATGAGGGAAGAGAGGAAGAATTCATAGCAGCTAAATGGCCCAGATTTGTGGCGCTTGGAGCTCTCTGGCCTGCCTCAGGACTGGCTTCAGTGCATTTCTCGTAATTGGAAATACAATCAGATACATATCAAACCCTGCCAACCACACGCTGTATTGCTCTGCTGCTGAAGTGCTCAATATCCTGTACTGGCTTCAGTCTCTAATAAAACATTCAAAAGCAGTGATGCTCAGTGAAACCCCTTTTGGACACTCGGTTATGAGGAAAATGGGCTGGGAAGGGGCAGTGTGGGAATGTCTGTCAACCTTCATCATTAACAGTGGCCCTCATGCCCCAGCCTCGTTAACAGAAAAATCTCTGGGCTCCTCCTGTGCTCACCTGTGCGTCACTTCTCAGGGTATGGGTGGATGGGTAGAGCATTCGACAGTAAGAAAAGCATTGTTTGATCCTTTTATGGCAGCGAAATGTTGCTGTGTGTGGGAAGCCCCTGGGGCTGAAGCCACACGTGTGAGAGAGACTGATCCCTCCAGATGATGCCACCCCAGTGCGTGTCCAACACGCTGTGAACACAGCCTGGTTTTAACCCTGTTTCTGGGACTTGTGGAGAGGGGCTTGGGGGAAAAAAAAATAAAGATCAGTTTGTTAATTCCCTGACAATAAGCCCAGAAGGACATCTCACCTGGCCCTAGGTGCTGTGGAAACATCTGATGAGCCTTGCCCCAGTGCTTTGGGGTGCCTGGCACAGCACTGGCCACACCCCAGCCCTTTCCAAAGTCCTCAGCAGGTGACGGTGGGCACAGATGGTGCCGTGCTCTGTCTGTGGCACAGCCCAGCCACCACCCCCAAAGCCTCCCCGGGGCTGTGGGCAGGGGCCGGGGCTGTGACAATCGCTGTGCTCCAGCCTGCAGGTCCCCTCCAGCTGCTCCTATGGGCCTGGGGATGGGGACAGGCTTTGGGTGCAGGGTCACCAATCGGGTTCCCAACGTGTCTGGCCTCTGGGGAGGTGGTTGGTGAATAAAAGGAGCCTCCATCTCCTGCCCAGCCTGCGGGTCCTTCCACAGCCCTGCCCTGTTTCGTGGAGAGGGGGTGTTGGGGTAACACTTGCTCGTGCAGCAATCGCTAAAATAACTGTTCAAGGCACAATCACGCTCTTGAGAGTGCTAGAAACAATTTAAGAAATGTTCTTGGGACGAGCGGCGGGCGCTGTGCAAACAGCTCCCCGCGGGTTGTGCGAGGGGCCCCGCAGGAATGCGCTCGCACCGATAACCCGCACGCTCCTTTTGTAACCTCCTTCCTTTGGTCCTTCAGGCTCCCCCCGCTCCCACCCTGCCGTTTGGAGGTCCTTTTGCAATAAAATCAGGAAAACAAAACCAGAGTTATCACAAGTCCGTGCCACGCTTTCTGCAGCACCCTTTTCTAGTCCCTGTTAAAGCGAGGGACTTTGGGAGGACTTCAGCACTCCCCATGGGTCTCCCCAGAGGCAGAACTTGGCTTTTGCTGCAGCACAGATTCTCAGTTTCAGGAGTTTTCAGTGGAAGCTCGCTGGCCTGGCTGGGTTTGTGGCACAGCCCGGGTGCTGCTGAGCCCGGAGCTGGCGCTGCAGCAGGGATGCAAAGGCTTGAGTTACAGCAATCCATCAGCTGCTCATCCATTGCCAGCCCCACTGCTCTCCTGCTATCAATCATGGGGGAGCCCCGGGGCGGGTCTGCAGCCCGGTTGCTCCTGCTGTGGCAGCTTGGCAAGGTGTCAGCAGCACAGGGGAGCCCTGAGCCCGCAGGGGCAGAGCAGAGCTGGGACCTTCCACATGCACGACAAATCTTGGATCTGTCCTGTCTCCTCCTGTCATGGTTGGGGTAGTTGGTGGGGCAGCATCAGGGCAAAGCAGCCAAGATCACATTGAAGGTTTATGCTTAGTCATGCGAGTGCTTCAGAAAACCCCATTTGCTGGAGTGAGCAACCTTTTGTCTGAGATCTGTGCAGTATCTGCAAAGAGCGGGGAGAGGGGTTTGCAACAGGCTGCCAGGGAAAAAAGGGAACAGGGCTAGGTTGGTGCAGGGTGTGTATGAAAATTGCACAGCCTCCAAAGCAGCCACAACCCTTTACATCCCTGACCAGCTGATTTTGTAAGGGTGGAGACTGTTCCATCTGCAGCAGCAGCATCATGCTGAGCAGCTTTTGGGCTGCCCAGAGCTGGAGCAGGACATGGCCAAGCCAGGTACCAGCTTTGTACCCAGTGTTCTCATCTGCTGCATCTTCCCAGTCATGCTGCCAGCTTCATTTTTCCAAATGGCTTTGTTTTACCTCTAATGTCTTTGTTCAGGGTAATTTTTTTACTACTATTCTTTCTTTGTTTTATTGCCCTTCCACACAACCTGATCCCAGCCTCTCAGACGAGCACAGTCAAAATCACACCAATACATCACCATAATCAGATCTGATTGCAGGGGCTCTCTGGGAGCCAAGGCACTGAGCAAAGGCTAACAGGCTTATTGATCACAGCAGAGTGACAGGTCTCTCTAGCCCAAGATTTAGCTCCTAGGTGGACTCTAATATGTACATTTGTTTTGTCTCACTGGCAAAAGCAATGTGTGAATATTCTGCTGTTAATGATACAGGCCTGTTCCTGGTTAATAAATGGGGAAACAAAAAGATTGAAGTGAATGTTTTGCCTTCTAAAGCCTCATGACTGATCCTAATGCCCTGTCCTTTTTCTATCAATCAAGGCTGATTGGCAAAGCTTTTTAATTCAAGTCTCTAAGCAGGATGATCAGCATTTACTTAGCTAGTGTTGATTTCCACTTGACCAGGCTGCTCTGGAGAAAGGTATCACCTTGTAGTGCAAACCCTCTTACAAGGGATAAAGAAACCGAGACCACCTCCATCCTCCCCGTTCACGATCCTCCCGAGCAGTTCTCGGTGTGGGCCAGGGAATGGGGGTCCCACAGGAGCTGGGCAGGCTCCCAGTGAGGACTGTGCCTCCGAGGGCAGAGCACAGGGCACCTCCTGTGGCCCCAGCCCAGCTGTGCTGGGCAGCCCAGCCCCAGCCCTGGTTCCAGGCACGGTGCGTGGCTGGGACTGAGTGCCAGAGCTGCTGCAATGTAAAACAAACCTGGCAGTGGGAGCCTGCAGCCCCTGGCACATCCCCCCTGGCTATTTTTAGCTGCTTTTCCAGAGAAACAAGGCTTATGCAACCTGCCTGCAAGTGCAGGGGCTCTGGCTACTGCTCACCACGGCACCTCCACCTCTTGGATGGGATAGCTGCTCCAGGATGAGTTTAACAATGCCACTGGAGAGGGCAAACCCATGGAGCTGCAACACAAGCATCCCACAGAGCTGGAGTATGAGCTCTGCCACTCTCAGGTGATGAATTTCTCCCAGTGTTTCTTCTGTCACCTGTACCTGAGCACCCACCCTGGGCTGCCTGGCAAGGAGAGAGGGGACATGGAAACCTGAAATGCAGCTAGGCTAACATTTAACAAAATGACTCATTTTTGTGGAGTGAAGCTGCGTGCTCACAAAACATGTTCTTCTGTAAGGTCCTGCTTCTGGACAAGGTGGGAGAGGGTCAGAGCTGAGAGTGGTGGTTTGGCATTGCAGGGCTGGTGCTCCCAGGGCTGGCTTTGCCTCATTGGCTTCATAAAGCACATCCAGGACGTGCATGGAGCACTGCAGAATTTACACAGAGCATTTACACTTGATACAAAAAAGAGGAACTTTTTTTTTTCCTCAGGTACTATATTTAGATCTTTTATGTGGAATAAGAGTTTGGGTTGTCTCTTCAAGAAAAGTAGAGACTGCTGAGCCCCTGGGAGTAGGGGAGTCTGGAGCTAGGCAGGACCACTCTAAATGTTTCAGGGGGCTCAGGACCCATCTCCAGCCAAGACTTCCATGGCATGAGGAAGCCTTCAGTGCTTGGGAGAAGCCCACGAGGCTGTTTGGGCAGTAGTCTGATGACTTTTGACATGCCCTACTGCTACAGCCATGCTCCAGCTGCAAATATCCATCCTATTGTGGCTCAAAACAAAGGTCTTGTCTGCAGGACAGCAATCCAAGGCAGCTTGGGTCATGTCAGAGCCCCTCTTGTTTTGCCAGCAAACAGCACACACTGCCATGAAACTCCAGACTGAGCCATAAGGGTGACACAGAAGAGTTAACAGGAGCCATCTGTGCAGGTTAGGAACTGTTTCCTTCCCTTTGAGCAGTTTTGGGCCAGCTGGGTCATTCTGAGGTACAAGGAGGAGTGCCAGGCTCCTGTGCCACCTGGAGATGTCAGATCCCATGCAGCAGCATCCACTACAGAGCAGCTCAGCAGTATTCCAGGTCATTATGCAGTGCTCAGCCCCCACCACACCAGCCATTTGTATGCAGATCATGGGTGCTCTGAATCAAATAAATTCTTCTAAAATTTCAGAAAAGTGAATGCCAAACAATAAAAATATTAGACAATCATTCTAAGCCTGTGTATACAGATATTCCTGATAGGATACTAAACATATTATTAAGCACAGAAAGAGTATTGCACTAATGCTATAAAAGCTATAAAACCAGCCTGAGTTTGAGTACTCAGAAAGCTGCTTATCTGCTCCTTTGGACTAAGAAGACTCAATGCCTTTCAGTTATTAAAAGGGCTGAATTATGTCTCGGTCTAAACTTGGAAGTCAGAGAAGCCACAGACCTCTCCAAGACCTCTGAAGGAAGTAAAGCCCTTTAAACCCCAGCTCAGCTTTTCAGAAAGAGCATTGGGCTCCAGAAGGGATCCCTTATTTGTTTGTTTGCTTGTTTGTCTGCAGCCAAGCTTATTCTCAAGCAATTTGCATTGACACCCTTTATGAGCTTGGGCTTTTCCAGAGCTTCAAGGAAGGTCCTATTCCAAAAGATTGTGTCATCCCAGGTGAGAACAGATGGCTGTGCAAGGAGGAACTCAGTGCTAACCCCATGCTTGCATCCATTTGACCCCCTCCCATCATCAAGCCACCAAACAGCCTTTTACAATGACATTGTTTTCACCAGAAAATCTGGAGACAGGGAGGCTCAGCCTCCAACCTAATGACCAACCTAATGTAGCCCTGTAATCTTAGAGGTGCCTGCATCAAGGCAATCCTTCCACTGGCAAGCTGTGAAGGCTTTGTAAATCAAGTGTGTGTTTGTGGAACACCAGCCCTGGGTAACAGCCAAGGTCCTGAAGGTTAAGGGATGATATGGAAATACAGCAGACCTCAAGGATACTGGATATATTTTCTATTTTCAGATTTATGTGCCTGTCCTGGCATGTGTTTTTTGTCATGTGTACAGCATGAGCCCTGTATTTGACACTTTAAATCGAGGAACAAAGGACTGTAACTGTAGAGGGAGCTGAATTGAATTAAATTAATTTGTTTATCCTACAAATCAACATCTGCTCAGACCTATTTCTTTCAACTCTGAAGTTGTCACAACGGAATATTTTGCCTTCTGCTCAGTCTAATTATAGATGCATGAGCCAAAAGCTCTTAATTTTGCTCACAGTCATCAGTGGGAGCTTTTCTGCCACACAGCTAAGTGAAGGCTCTTTCTCAGGAAGGTGTTTTCCCCAGTGAGTTGTGTGTTGTACCCATCTAAGGGGATGTTTTTGCACTGAATTCACTGAAAAGCTTCTTTTCAGCACTGATGAAAACCATTACAGAGGAAGACACAGGATCCCAAGGGGTCAGGTCTGCTCGAGCAGGGACGGGAGGAAAGTTCTCAGAGGCACACAGCTCTGTCATTGTCACTCTGCAGTGCTCAGGAGATGGACTTGTGCCACAGCACAAACAGAGCACCCCCCACCCCTGAAGGCCCCAGAAAGGATCATAAGTTCCTCCAACCTTTCCTCCATCTTCATGTCATCATAGAATCCTAGAATGGTTTGTGTTGGAAGGGACCCTCATAATCAACCAGTTCCAGCACCCCTGCCATGGACAGGGACACCTTCCATTGGATCAGGTTGCTCCCAGCCCTGTCCAACCTGGCCTTGAACACTTACAGGGATGTGGCACCCACAGGTTTCTCGGCAGCCTGTGCCAATGCCTCACCACTCTCGCAATGAAGAATAAGCCAGGGTGGCTCCTGCAAGATGGAGGTGTCCAGGCTGGAACAACCATGGGGCTGGTGAATCCCCAGCCCAGCACAGACATGGCCACATTCCATGTGGAATTGCAGAGGCATCAGCCTGAGGAGCCTCAGTCAGGTGCAGCCTTGTCCCCACCCCACACCTTTGATGCAGCAAGTGTGTGACCTTACCAACCACAGTCTCATTTCTGATCACCTCAAACTATATATAACCTTTTTCTGCCATCTCCTAAAGAACTCCAGGTGTCCCACACTGTAATGATAGAGAACTGTGGTTTAATTTTCAGGTTTCATCAATTTTCTAAGAAATATGAGGCATCCCCACTTCAAAAGGTCTCTGAAAGAAGAGGGGAATTTTCAGCTGCTCACTGATGGAAATTACATGGTTTTATTTGCCAAATCAAGGCCAAACCAGGTTGGATGCAAATAAATACAGCTCTGTTGTTTCCAGAGAAGGGTCTCTGTTGACTTACCCTACACAGAGAGATAGAATAACTTTTCTTTGCCTTGATTGTTTTGGCACAGCTCCGGGTGCAACAGCTTACTAAGAACTGTCAACACAAAAATCCAGATCTGCTATTGAGTAAAATGAGCACTTGCTGCATTTCCAGGCCTTCTGACCATAGACCCTACCAGAGAAAGGACATAGGGATAGAAATGTGAAGAGAAACCACTCTTCCCTCCCTCCAGAGCCATTCCTGTCTCTCAGCTCCCTACAGGACTTTTTCCAGTCAGGAAAAGGTCTCCAGCATCTGCATCTGTCAGTGGCTGCTCCCAGTGCAGTCCTGCCCTGAGGCTCCTCAAGATGTTGTCTGCCTGCCTACTGCTGCTGCTGCTTATCAGCAGCCCTGGCTTGAGGCTACCCCAGCAGTGCATGGCCATTATTTCCTCTGTGGAATTGCAGAGCTGCATGAAACAAGGAGCTTTTTCCAGCGTTTGATATTCGCAGCTGGAGATTGCAAAGTAATTAGCTCCCCTATCTGAAGTCATCTTCAGCACACCCATCTGGGCTTCTTTAGGTAAGGCTCTCCTAAAAAGAGTATCATTACCAGCACTAGGCCTCACACCATTTAGAGTTTTTTAGAGGCTTGAGGAGGTGAAGAGTTTTTGCCCTTAAGTCACAGATTTGAGTGCTTTTCTCTCCTTTAGAAATATGGCCTGGAAAACACAGCTGCTGAAAGCAATCCCAGTGCAGGGTCTGTGGTGGCTTCCACAGAGGAAGGATCAGGATGGATGTTTAACTTCTCTCCATGTGCCTACAGCACCTTCCTTACCTACTGTCTCTGGATCCCCTGTCAGAGTGGTTGCCTCAGAGGTTTCATCCTTGCATGTGATACATTGGACCAGAACTTATGGCAAAAGCTTGATACTGCCATTTAATATAAAGACAATCTTTAAAAAAGAAAAATCCCCTGAAAACCAGCCCACCCATTTATACCAGGTAGCTCAATTGCAGGTTCATCCTCCAGAATCCTTGGAAAAGCACAAGACCATGACAGCAAATGCAGGAGTGGTCAGGATCCTGTAAAATGCAGAATAAGCAGCTGGAGGGCCATTAGTGCTGTAGTTAAGCAGCAGATTCTGCCTGGTAAATGGGCACAAGAGACCCAGGACAAAGGGACATAGCAAACCTCCTTGTTCCTCCAGACACTGGAAAATGCATTTCTCTGACCAGTGCCTGGGTGGTCTGTTCAGTTGAATTTTAAGTTGTAATGAGCAAGGATAAAAGGTATGAAGTTGAGCAGGAATGTGCCTGGTGAAACCCTGGCCTATGCCAGAAAATCCACAAGTTTTTGTAGGGTCAGGATTTGACACTCTGCCAGCTGGCCTGTGTCTGTACTCCTGTGTTAGGAGAGTGGCAGTGGCTGGATGTCACTGCTGTGCCCCAAATATCTGCAGGACCTTCTCTGCAAGTGGCACAGGCTCTCTGCAACATGAAAGGCTGGGGAAACAAAGGTAGCACTGAATCAGTATCCTCTCCCAGAGACTGAGCAGGAATTTGGAGCACTTGAATAGTCCATCCCCAAAGAATCTTTTCCAGGTCTGACTCTGATGCTGGTGCATGCTGAGACAGGACTATGTGAATTCTTAATCAGTGCTGTAGACATGATTTAAGGCCCTATAATATGTATCTCACTATCACATCACAATGCTTTGAATTGAGAAGCTCCAAGTATTGTGTTTTCCTGCATATAGCCTGCATCTCAGATAACTCACACCACTGTAAAAGAACTGTCCTTTCAAACAAGTCCTTAGCTAATCTGAATCCTCAGATAACCCAGGGGTCATCTCAGAGTATCAGCTGTGTGTGTGGAACCATGGGGACAGGTGGCAAGTACTCAGTCCCCTCCTTCCTCAAAGCCTCCACCATCCCTTCCAGCTCCCACCTCCTTCCCACAAAATGCCAGGTTTTCTTCAGTCCCCATCTCCCTTCCTGTGTGCAGCTGATGTGAGATGGAGCAACAGAGCCAACAGCATCTCAAGCTGCTCACAGCTGCTTTCTGGCCCAGTTTTGTTTCTACATGTAACTGGTGCTGAGCATGGACCATTCCAGGGGCTCCAAGGGACAGTCAGTGCGGTGGCAGCCTGCAGCTGCCAGCAGCTCATACAGGGAGGGTGGAAAGATGGGAAAAGTCACAAGCTGGGCCCTAAAACTGTGCTGAAAAACAAAATAACTAATTATTTCTCTATTGCTAGCTTTGCCTTCTCAGAAGTAACTCTGTCCAGATGATCTTCCTGAGTATTTTTTTTTTCTGATTTCCATTCAGAGGGCAGACAGTAAAGACTTCTTGATGCAAATTTACACTCCAGCCTACAGAAGCTTGGCAGAGAAACTGAGCATTTACAGGGATGCTTGCTGCAGCCAGGAACCTAAAATTAGACTTTTAATGCCACTGCCAGCACCTGAGAGGTGACCTGGTTTTCAGAAGTGGGGGGAAATGTCAAAGCCTGGTCCATGTATGGCTCAATGCTCCATGACAGCAGCTGAGTCTGCAGCTGCTCCAGATCAGCTGCTTAAAGCCTGGTCTGTGGGAGTCAGACAGGTCTGCAGCACACAAAACCCAGCTACCCTCTCCTTAGGGGACCTGCCTGCAGAGCTGTCTCATCTGTGGCAAATTTATTCACCCACTTTGCCTCCTCCAACCCCTTCTCACTCACAAAAATGCCTGATCATCCTTTTGAGTTTTGCTGTTGAACAATATGGCACTTAGGTTTATTCTGCTGATGAGGTAATGACATCATGTATTTGCAAACATCAGCTCATGAGCATTTCCCAGGCTATGGGGTCTATTTAAAACCATGAAATGTATATTCCAAATGAGCCAAAGGAAGAGCTCCCTGCCCAGCAGCAGTGATGCTGCTGGGTGTACACAAGGCCAGCCAGTTTTGGCAAGACAGTGACACATAAAACCTCTTTTATAACGAAAGCTGTGTGTGCAACAACCCCCTTGCAAATGCTGCACCTTGGGGCCTGTGTTTGTTTTTGACCAAGGTATCACATGAATTATATCCTCATTGCAGAGTTTGTTAGAAAGGCCTTTGAAAGCAGATGGGATTGTGAAACACTCCTTTACTACACCTAATGCATTGCAAATAGCAGTGAAAAAACTGACAGCAGGTTGGAATGCTGAGAAAATTGCTTTGCTAAAATGAAGTGTTTAAAATAAACTTTAATGTTATTGATTTTAACCCATGTCGGGAAGCTGAAGCAAGAAACATTCTTTCTAGTGTAAATGAGTTCAGCTTCAACTCTCTGTAAAATTGAAAAAAGCCACAATGCGGGGAGTAAGAATTAATCTGTGAAAAACTGGAGATGTGTAAGCGCGTCAGGAGAAAATAAACACAGGCTGGGCATCCCTTAATACTTGCTCTGGTTTTATTATTTTCTTTCAACAAGAAATATGAGCATCCTAGCTAATGCTATGTGCTCCAGCTGGATGAGGGATGCAGGCAGCCAAAGCCTCCTATCCACTGTCCTTTGGGCAGGGAGAGCTCATGTAAAACTTGTGCCAGGCAGAACCAAAGGGCCATTGCCTGTGCTGGAGCTGAGCCAGGACCCTTCCAGAAAACATGTTTGAGGAGACATCTCGTTTGGTTTCCATTACAAAGTCACCCCCGTGTCTTTGGAAGCTTCTGCATGTGCCACAGGGAGGTGGTGTTCCATGGTTCAGTCACTGAATCTGAGCTGGCACAAGCATCTTCATCACCAGGGAAGGGCAGTGGGGAAGGGGGATGCTGAGATCACATGAAATTTTCTATTCACGCTGTGAAATGAGAAATCAGCACTTTCTGGGGCAATGCCTGCAGACAGCTGCTAAGCCTCTGGCCTTCATCTGCTCCCATCTCATCCTCATCTCCTTGGGGATGTGGAGTTGTCTTTGCACCCCTGCAGAGAGGGAGGAGCAACAGTGGCAATCTCAGTGGGTGGCTGAGGTAAGTAAGGGTGGGGGTGAGAGTCAGACCGAGCTGTCCCGGGGGTTCCCCAGGTTCCCCGGCAGGTCCAGCAGCGAACCAGGCGCGGAGGGGGCGGCGCCGGGAGCACCGAGGGAGCTTCACACGGCCCCGGGGATGAGTGAGAACGGGCAAACGGGCAAAAATGGACAAAAAGTGGGCAAATGGCTAACGGGAAAATGGGCAAGAAAGGGACTAATGGGCAAACGGGCGTGGCACATGGCCCAGCAGCTTGCCCCGCCCTTGGTCCGGCAGTATGTAGGATTGCTTGCAGGGCAGATTGCAGGACAATTTGTAGGGCACTTGGCAGGACAGTTCACCTGGCAGTTCGAGCAGGGCTCCTCTCTGACCCTCCCAGAGCAGCCAAGAGAGGCAGCAAACAGGCTCCTGGTCTGGAAGGATGAGCATGAAGAGCTGCTTCCAGCCCATGCCATCAGCATTCCTGGTGTGAGCCGGCACAGCGTGGCTGTGCTGGATGCACGGCTGATGCTGTGCCACACTGGGATGAGAAATGAGCCTGGTGTGTCACTGAACACAAGCCCTGCCTAGCAGAGTGGGGGCACCGCCAGACCCATCCCTGGGCACTGGGATACCCCTGTGCTAGCTCTCTGTGTCCTCTGGATCATCCCTCCTGCCCCAGAGGCTGGCACTGATGGAAGCTGCCAGGGCTTCTCCAGCCGTGGCTGTTTCTCATATAAGCAGCCAGTCTCTTGCCTTCAGGGGTGAGAGTGGAACATATTACACTCTTCCAGGAGCTTTTCTGCTTTTCAACCTTCCTCTAATCCCATACCCCCCTTTCTGGCTGGGCAAGTTCCATTTCTGCTCAGGGCTTATGTTGTGCCCATCCACCTCCATTCATTGGTGACCCAGGCTCAACACACAATGTTTAAAGAGCCAAAGAAACTCCATGAAAATGAGAGCTGGGAAATGCAGCCTCCTGTGCAGGCCATGTCACAGAGCTGGGCTGGGAGTGAGGTCTTTGAACTGACCTCGCATTTGAGACTTTAATGCCCCATCCTGCCTCATGTCCCAGTCTCCTTGCAGGGGCCCTGAACTGAGAAGAGGGTCAGATTTGAAAAGGCTGCTTGCTTGCTTCTTTTTCCTGGAAATTTCCCAGCCAGCTGCTGCTGCGGCCTTGTCTTGTTTCGCTCACAAGGTCTGATAGGATCAGAGCCCGAGATAGTACCCAGATAGGCCAAAATGACTGGTGTCACCTGCTTCTCACTTGTAGGAACAAGCTCTCTTAAGACCTGATGGTGACAGGTCTGTGAGGTCCCTCTTTGGGGTCCCTGTGGCTGCAGCACCCTTGTCTGCAGAGAGGATGTTGCCAACACATCTTCTAGGTCTCTCCTTTCATAAGAGCAGAGAATAATCCTGCATTTATCTCCAGGTTTTAATAGACATTGTAATGCAAAGCAGCTGCTCAGCCCCTGAGGGATCTGTACTCTCCTTTTGGCTCTGTCTCGGAATGTGAAAGCAAGATAAAACCAAAATCTCCTGATGAAACGTCCCTGCTGGACTGAGGAACTGGGGACCCATGATGGGAGTGCAGGGCACACAGCCTCAGCCCCATCTTGGGTTGGGCAGCACAGTGGTGTCATCCCCTGTTGTGACTTGATCTCTCTCTGCCATAATTCCACTCCACTTTTCTGCAGCAGCTGAAGCTTTGGTGCTTTGATTTTTGCTAAAAATATACCAATACACCACATACCAATATGACCATGCTGGGTATTAGATCTTACCTCAGGTCTGAGGTTTTAAAAATACGTATCAGTGAGCATCATTTCTGAGAGCCTGTTTGCTTCAGCAAAGCCCCTGGTATTGAATTACGGGGATATTTGCGGGGTTAATAATAATAACAATAATATCTCCAATAAACTTGTTTAGAATAATGACTAGTCTGTGGGTGGTCACTGCAGTCAGGGCCCCAGTGATAACACCCCCCACCCTGTCCCATCCCAGAGTGTGCTTGTGGCTGTGGACTACCTCCATTTGGAATCAAAGTGCCAGTTGTGGGCCAAAAATGGCAGAGCGCAGGCTAAAAAGAGGGTACGATTTGGCCCTGGAGATGTATTTTTAGACTTTCTATTTTGGACTACTCATCTCTAGCATAACATCTGTTGGATCATTTTATAGCTGTGATTGTTTACTGGTGACCGGCTGCCACTGACTCTGCAGGGGTTTGATAATAGTAGTTTTTCTGTGTGTCTGTGCATACATGTTACTGGAGGCAGTGGGGACAGGTGAATGAGCTGTATTTAAACACCGCAGCAAAAGGAATAAATTTTTAAGTCAATCAATTTCTTGCTACTTGTAGGATTGTCTTGTCTGCAAAAGACAAAAGAAAGGATCTTTACACTTACATTTGCTGTTCAGAGATTACCTTCAATTTGACCCTTCTGCTCAGTTTACTTTGTTGAAGCTGCTGAAATTGTCATGTCTTAATGCCACAGAGTCAGTTAATCCCAACTTCACAGCTGCAACTCTGGCCAGGTACTCCATGGTTTCTGCACTATCGGCTCCTGTGAAAGCCTTATCTGCAGGGCACATCAGAGAAAGGAGAGTGAGGGGGGTTTAAATTATAAAACTGTGATTTATTACAACAAAAAGGAGAGATAGAGAGGGAGAAAGGAAGAGAGGACGTGCAGTTTCCACGAGAGGAGAATCAATCCGTGCAGAATTTCCAGCAAGGCACATTTAGAGCCGGTGTGTAATTGAGATTACATTGATTTTCCTCCATTTACTGTAAGGTAACTGTGAGTGAAACTGTAACAGGAAACTTAGAAATGATCTTCACAGAAGCTATATTTAGGCAGACACACTGACATGATACCACAGAATAAAATAAACATGCAGGAGACAACCAGTCCTGAGAGACTTTCAGCTCCATCTGCCTGACATGAGCAAGGGGAATGCATTATTCCCAAGCCATCTATGTGACCTTTACCGTAGGAACCTATAGAAGCCAGCAGGCTGCTGGGTACCTTGGGTAAACTGGGAGGCATCTCCTTTAAACACAAGGGTTTTGCCCTTCCCTGCTAAAATAAAAAGCCTGCTAGCTGGTTTGAGCACAGCTCGTCTGGCTGCTGTTCTCTTTTATAATGGGATAATTTATGGCTTGTTGTCAACAGAAAGAGCAACAATTTGTTTGCTGTGCAGGCTGGAAGAGATGAGTTTTCTAAGAAGTCTGGGTGATTTTTGGAATTAGGGGGCAGCTGCTTCTTTAAAGTCTCTGGCATGGTTTCCTGTGTGAAATTAAGCCGTGTATGAGGTACAGCCGCCCGGTCTCACTGATGCGATCACAGTGCACACAAGGGCCTGATTTTTTGATGGGGCACCCAAAGCTTTATCCAATCACCTATGCCAAATTCCCTATTGCTCCTTTACCCCTGGCAAGGGACACCATTTCCCAAAAGCATGGCTCCCAAAGTCCCAGGAAAAGAAAGCAACCCTGCGCCCCCAGACCTCTGATGAATTTCAGGTCCTGTTAGGGTCCAGATCAAGCATGGAAAAGTCACTTAACTCCACTGTAAGAAGGAGGGATGATGCTTTCCCTCCTCCCCATATACACACACTATGTAAATATTTAGTATTTGAGCATACTAACGCTTGCCAGAGCAACATAAGTGAATATCACATCTGCAAACATTAAATGCAGGAATGCAGCTGAGAATGCTGTTTATTTTTATCAGCAAGTGCACACCTTCTCCCCTTGGATGCAAAGACTGCTCTGTAATGGGAAGTGAAAGCATAAAATATCTGAAAAATTTCAAGTTATTTCTCCTTGCACAGTGTCCACACTGAAGTTACCTTCCCCAGGCTTCTCAGCTAAATCAACTCTGAATCAATAGTCTGCTTCTGCATCTGGAGGAAAGGTGCAGCAGCAAATCTCACTGCTGATACAGCAGCCTGATCTCTCTATCCAGCATGGTGACATGCTTAGGTGGCATCAGACCCCTGGCAAGGCTATAGGGTGACTGATGCAATAAAGGTAGAGAAATTCAGCAGAAATTAAACCCTCATGGGTTGCAGCTTATCATGTGAGATAAGATGGACAGGGTGCAAATAGGCTGAATTTCTGATCAGAACCGATTCAGCACAATAGAGCTGATATACTATAATAAGAACTTGCACAATCCAGATTCTGGAATATTATCTTTTATTGAGAAAACAGAAAAGCAGGGATAAATACACTAACTCTCCGTACTGAGCCTATCTCCACTAAGTACATAGTATCTACTTATTAGTTGTTGGGGGAAAAGTGTACTATCTACATATTAACTACTTAAACATTAACTACTCCTAATATATACCAAGTCCCTCGTCAGGTTTGAGCCCCCACAAGCTCTGTGTGTCAGGACTCGTCTCCAGGACTTTCTTTGCCACAGCATTGTTTCCTTCATCTTTTGGGGTCTCATCCATACTGCTGCTGGAGTACTTCTCCTGGCCACTGCTGTCTGGCTCATGGCTCCTTTTCTGGAGGAGAAAGCCCAGAACCAAGAGCAGGACCAGGACTGCAGCAGTGGCCCAGAGCAGCCATTGCTCCAAGGCAGCCCAGAGTGTGACTGCCCAGGAGCTGCCGCTCTGCTCTGGGTCACCCGCTCCAGCTCCCACAGCAGCTGAATCTCCTGCCATTCCTGGCACTGGCACACAATTCCATGCACAGATGTGTCTCCTTCTCCAGCCCTTCCCCGACCACCTGCGGGTGCTGGATAAGGCTGTGCACAAGCCAGACCAGGATGGTGATGGCCGCCATGGCCTACAGGACAAGGGACACAAGGGATGAGGGAGACTCTGAGGGATATAGGAGGAGGGGAAGTGGGGATAGGAGACTCAGGGAAGTGGGGGCAGGAAGGAGAGGGGGCCAGGCAGCTGGCAGGCACCAAAGCCCAGCCACAGCCACAGCCACAGCCACAGCCACAGCAGCAGCAGCGGCAGCAGCAGCCATCCTGAGCTGTGCCCAAGAAGCTCCTGCGAGGGACTGGGCAGTGGGTGCGAGAGGAGAAGCACTCTCTCGTATGCCCGAGTTTGTGCTCTGGCTTTTGTCCAGCGCAGCCTCCAGCCTGGTACAGGGGACTGCCAGCCCCAAGCTTTGTCCCATCCCAGCTCAGCGCCTCACAATGTTCTGGAGCAACCACAGCCCTGACACCCGCAAAACGCAGACCTGCCACTCCAGAGTGGGCACCCAGGGCTTTCCTTTCAAAACAGGATGAAGCCCTCATGAAACCCTGTCAAATATAAAACTGTATAATGTGTCCCAGGGATGCTTTGCTCCTTGACATCCCCTGCAATGAGATGGGATTGCTTCCCTTGGTGCTGATGCCCGTGCTTGTGAGTGTGCTCTTGGGCCTTTGATACAAGGCCTGAAGTTTGATACAAGGCCCCAGGTTTGATTCAAGGCCCCAGGTTTGATACAAGCCTCAGGAGGCTGCTGGCAAAGGCAGAGACATCTTTGCCACCTTTGGGAAAGCGGTGCTGTCTGCCAGCACCAGAAGTGTGATGCAAGTCACACTGATTGGGAAACCACTGATTGGGAGCTCACAGACACCGGTGGCACCTGGATATCTTTAAAGAGGAGAAAGGGCGTGCTCCAGCGGTAGCACCGCTAGGAGATGATGGGATGGGGCACGATGTGAGGGAGGGAATTGTCGCTGCAGAAGGGTGAGACAGGCGTAAGGAGCTGCGGACACCACACAAGCCATCGAGGGCCATCTGCTGCTGTCTGGAGATGATGTGAGCTCTGCGAAGGGCACGACACTTAGGGGTCTTCCTAATATGGAAGAAAAGGCAGGAATGAGCTCAGTGGTGCTGCATCTGCTCTCCCAAGCTAAGGACGAGGAAGGAAGGGGTCTGGCAATTGTATAGATCCACCAGCTGGCTCAGCACAGTCTCAGTGCAGACATCAGCCCTGCCCCAGCTCTGCACAGGAACATCTTTCCCGGTGATATTTTTCTTGCCACCAGAGTTTAATAATGTTTTGTAAGGTTTTTGGAGACAGGTGTCTGCTGCCCTTTCTCTTCTCACTGCAGAGCTGCGTGGTGACATTTCTTGCTGCTGCCTGGCTGGCTGGTCTTGTCTTGGCCCTCCTTGACACCCTGCAGGGCCTTTAGCAGTGCAGAGAGCAGAGCAGGGCTGGCAAATGGTTTGCAGGAGCAAAGGGGGATCTATAGCTCCCAAGATAAGTGGATTATGCCATTTTGATCCCCATGGACCAAACCCAGATCCATACAGAGTGATTCTGAAGCTGTTTCAGCAGCATTTGCTGCTTGCACAATCCTTCTTTGCCTCCTCTGGATGCATGGAGCTGTTGCACCTGGATGTGACCTATGGGTCACCAAGGGAAACTCAATGGAAAAAGGCTGCTCGACACACAGGTGCCTTCCCTCCTCCAGCAGCCCACAGCTCTCCAAATCATGCCTTGAATCATGGGAGCGTTTTGCCAGAAGACAGAAGAGACCTTCAATAGCAGCCAAGCAGTGAAAATCATCTCACCCATGCCTGACCCAAGGAAATGCAACTCCTTACCTTGGCTTCCTTCCTGCTTGACCTTCCCATAAATGCAAAGTGAGGTCCAGCTCTGGTGTCCATGCCTTGACTAGAGGCATGGTGAGCTCTACCCACAGGGCTGAGGCTGCTGGATTACTTTACTCTCAGGCAATGCTTGAGCTGCAATTTTTGAACAAGTGCTCCAGTGATTTTTTCATTACAGCATTGCGTGAGTTTGCCCCTCCTGTCATTCCCTTAAGAAAGACTGACTTAGGAAGAGAGCAGGTTCATTTGTCAGTGGTGTAACAACTGCAGTTAAACACAGTTCTCATTCCCACTGTGCAGCTGACCAGCTTGTTCACAGGCCTGCCCTTATCACCCAGCCACGATGCCATTGCCCGGTCTGTGCAGTATTCAGTGCTGAAAACAGTGATTTCTGAAATGTGGATGCATCACAGAAATTATGAGACAGTTTCTGGATGGAAAAGGCTTTGATTTCTTATGCCAGAACCCACTTTGTGCACTGCAAACCCTTCCTCATTGAGAGGAAAAGCAGATAGGAAAATTGCTTTTTTTTTTCCTCACCTAGATGGGTCTTTGGATGTTGTGAGCTACATCACGGTGTCATTTCCCTGACCCCACAGCAGCAGGACAGGTCTGGGCAGACTCCATCCCCAGTGCTGGGGGTGGGGGATACCAGAGGAGCAGTGCTGGGGTTTGGTACGGGGCCAGGGGTGGAGGGGCTGGCACGTGCCACCTCTGCCAGCAGCACCTGCTCACGTGTGACCCAACTGCACAGTGGGAGGCTCTTGAGAGAACATAAGAAGGAAAGCAGATATTTAAAAAATTAGTCACAAACATAATGGCTTAATCAAGAGCCTGTTGGAGGCATTTGGGCTCCATTTCACCAGAGGCTGCTCCAGCCACCTGGGCCAAGATGTGGGGATGAGGGGGTCTTGTTCAACAGCGTGGCTGGTTCTTGACATTCCTGCATCTCTCCACACCTCATCCTGCGCCAGCACTGGGGAAAATCCCTCCTGACACATACCTGCCCATACAGCGTGTCTGTGAGCCAGCCTAGGAAACTGATCCAGCTGGAAAATAACACAGGGAAGGAGAAAAAACCCCCACATTTTCCCCACAACCAACTCTGATCTCTGACATTGTCCTCACCAGACCCCAGTACTCTTCCAGAAGCATGGCCAAGAGGATGGAGCAAGTTGCTGGGAAGGAGGAGTGGGAAGGGATTTTTTGTCTGAAACTCAGCATGGCCAGAGCTGATGAGCTCAGACAGGCAGGTTGTCACACCACCCTGTACCAAGCTGATACCTGGGTCACCATGCTCATCCATGTGGGATCACCTTGAGGCCTCCAAAGGCTCCAAAAGAGAGAACATAGGGGTGGCCTTCCCTCCCTTGCACTGCCTGATGCTCCTTTAGCTGCTGCTGTTTGTCATAACAGCAGGTCATATTTGTATTTATAATGGCAGCCTGGGTACCTTGACAAACCAAGGGAGCAGAGGGATGAGATGCTGAAAAGCATTTGATGTTCATGCTATTCATATTTGGCAACTTCAGTGCAAAATGAACATTGAAGGTAAACCAAGTGCATGTACTGAACGGGGAAGGAAGGGTTATTGCATGAACAAAGAAAATTCAGAGGGAATCATGTGAACATAGAAATTCAGAAGATGAAAGGAGTTGTCTTAATAGCTGTCTACTTAATTTCAAGTTCTGTCTGGAATATATTCTAGTAATAGATAGGAACAGAGGCACACTGCTATTAGTCAATTTAGTGGAAACATTTCTGCAGAGACATTTTTGCTATAAGAAACTGGAAATTTTAGTATAAAAAAGTGTTTCTATATTCTATAAGAGAAACTAGGTTTTCCTGAGGAAAGCCAAGATGCTTCACTGCAGCTAAAGCTTCATTTTGTCAAAAAATATCTCAGTGGGAAAAGGGCAGGAAGAGATAAGGAGAAGATTTTCTTAGTCTGCTCTAGCCATTAACCACTTTGTGGCTTGATATCTTGATTTCATGACCTCTAATAAAAAGTTAAGCTACAGGACGATGCATGATGAAATTATTTTTTTCCGTCTCTACAAAATGCTTCAGAAGATGTTTGGCACCATGCAAGAAGTTCTGATAGGAGATACTGTCAATAAATTCGCAGCTGCATTAGGATGTAAACATAAAAGACAAGTATTAGAAAAAAAAAAAAAAGAGTAACCATTTATGTTAAGAGCATTCAGAATAAAAAACGTAGTTGGTGTAAACAAAGCTAGAGGTTTGAATTAGATCTCTAGTTTGGTTAGTCCAGCTACTTCGATCTGGCTCAGGAACTGAAGGCAGAATCTGGCCTTTTCAGTGTACACCTACCATTTGATTATCAGGTCTGTGAAAATGTGCTATCAAACTTAAATGATTACTTCTCATCTCTTGCCTGAATGCAAACCCTTTGTACAAAGAAGTAAGACTATGCAGCTACATTTTCCTTACAGTAAAACAAACGGGAGCAAGGAGGGGATAAAAGCCACCAGCAAAACCCACTCCTTCTGTTTAAAATTACAGATGTAAGCAAAGAGCCCAGGGAGCAGCCCATATTAGGCAAAGTGCACTCTTTTCTTGTAAAAAGTTTGAAGAATTGAAGGTCTGCTCTCCCCACTTACGACCGTCAGCACGCTTGTGTGCTGGGAATGAAAACAAGAGGAGATGTGAGGATACGGCAGCGAAAGGAGAGGCTGTCAGCTCCCAGCTGCAGGGACCGAGGGGAGGATGGGGTGATGAGACCTGCACAGAAGGAAATCATGAGGCCACCTGGGCTCCAGTGTGGTCCCCATGGCTGAGCTGGGGTCAGCATCACTTCTGCACCTGCTCTGCCGCCAAGGGGACCCTTCTGGCCAGGGCTTCTGCATCCTTCTGGCCCTTTTGCATCCAGGGGCTGCAGCTGCCCATCATCCCAGGGGCCCCCCCATCCCAGGGGCTTGTCCAGGTTGCCCCCTCTGTGCTGCTGGTGCCAGTGATGGGTCATGTTTAGCCTCACACCCGATGATGCTTTTCTTGGCAGCACCATCAGACAGACTGCGCTCCCAAAGCACCATCAGACAGACCCAAGACAGAGCACTCTGCCTGTGATGAGAAAATCAAAGCTTGTTTTAGCTCTGAGAGCCTCACTGTACAGCACAGCACTGGATAACCTAGTGAGGACATGGCGAGTAACCCAACCTGTCCAAAGCACCGTGTAACGCTACACCTGGATCAGGATCCCAGGTATGGTTTCTGCCAGCTCTGCAGCTGAAAATGTGCTTTCTGGTATCTGGTCTCTATCAAGCTGCAAGGATCAGATTGGTTTATGAACCTGCTTATATTAAGAGCAAACAATTTATCACTGTGGATTTTCCATGGAGTTGCCTCACTGTTCCTCTGGTTCCACAGCTACCTGCCCCTGAGAGCTCAAACCTCAACCCACGGCTTCTGGGAGCTGTGCAGCATGTGGTGACTCTGTGGGTACCTCTCCCTCCTTCTGCCCTCCAGGCACAACTCAGATCTGGCATTTTAAACCTTACTTTTTAATTTTTCTGTCATGCAAAGTGCTTTTGATCACAAACATCACATAAAGAATTCTGGTGTATAATATGAGCAAGAATGGTGAGCTCTCTATGCTTTACACAATTTCCTTCTTTACCTGCCATGGCTTTGGGGTTGATTGCACCATGATCAATAAGGTGTGTTTTGTTCCAGATAGACTCCACATACCATACCGTATGTTTAAAATTGCTGCATCGACAAATCAAAGTAAACAACCTTCTCTCCCCTGTGAGATGATGAAAAACATAAATTATGTAGTCTTTAAACAAATGGTAAAGAGTTTCCTTATTAGGCTTCAGGGTCCTGTGTGTGTATATGCCCATTGTAAAATCCTTGTCATTCCTGGGTCTGTAGGTCTGTATAATGTTCCTCACAGGTTCAATTGAGTGGTCAGCATAGCAAGCTTGGACTGGGGGATTTGACATTGACAGACACACAAACACACACATCCATGCATATTTATTTATTTATTTATTTGTTTATTTATTTGCATAAGCTACAGTGAAAAAGTTAAAATCTCTGCTGTTTCTTTTGCAAAAAAATTTCTTGATGGTGAAACCTTGATTTGAGGAGAATTTTTTCTCCTATTTCCGTTCTGAAGCATTTTCTCCATTTCTTGTCTTGTACAGAATTATCTCTTATATTCAACATTTTGCGTTACCAGGTAAGAAAAACACAATATCCCTGGCTGGGGACACAATGCTGTCCTTCCCATCCATGTGAGATCTAGTCCACCTCCATGTCCCTCAGACTGTGGACCCAGCCACGTCCTCACCCACTGCCCTTCCCAGCCTGCCACCTATTCCTGGCCACAGCCACCAAAGCACCTGGAAATCAGGAAGGACCTTGGATGAAAACTGAAAAAGGACTCTGAAAACAGTGACTAAAATTGTGTCAGCAGCTTTGCTCAGTCTTGCCATGGCCAGCTATGGCAGACATCTGGGTGAGCTTCCCAGGGACAGAGGATGGGAAGAGCCCTGAGGTGCTGTGCTCCTCAGGATGGCCATAGCTGTGACCATCACCTACCCGAAAACACCTGCGAGTGTGAGAGTTAGAGCACCAGCCACTCCCTTCATAAATAATTTTGCTTAAACAAATAGCACCAAGTTCATTTTACTTGTTATGGGAATTATCTTGAATAAGGCAAATACTGAGGTTATCAGAGAGATATGTGTTATCTAAGGCAAATGGCAATTTTTAGGGGGGTCATCACTATTGACTGATTAAACATGTTCCTGATGGGATGTCTGGCATGTACTTATCCATAGAAATGCCTCACCTTTTCTGGGTAGCCCTTGAGAACCAAAGCATGTCCTGGTCTCTTGCCCAACTTCTATTTCCCATTCAATTACCTGTTATCTCAAAGCAAATGTGCAACAGAGGAGGAGAACCAACAAGAACTCTCCAAACTGAGGTGCTGGACCACAGCTGGGCCTCCCAGTGTTACAGCAACACAAATAAGTCTGTGTAGCCAAATGGACTCAGGATCTCACCACCCTGGCCATTCTCCATCTCCTTTCTACAGAAGCTTTCAGCCCATTCTGCCATCTCATTTGAGATATAACTGACATGAGAGACAGAAAATCTTTCCAGTTATTTTAACTGAGTCAATGAACAGCCATCCCAGGATCAAGCCATGAAACTGCAATCTGAGGATGATATTTTTCTTTCCATCTTACTTCTCATGGACTGGTAAGGAACAGTTTATATCTTTGAAACCATAAATAGGACTGGAAAACCAAGTACTGCACAGGCAAATCAGCAGCATTAAGGATGTCTTCAACTACATCAACACCTCAATTTTCATGACTCATTCAGAACCAATTGCTCTTTGCAGTAGCTGAGCAGGTTGCCAGCATTGAGGAGCCCACCTGCGTGTCTCCTTGAGAGACCTGGTGACATTACCTCTTTTGGAAAGCTGAAAAAAATGAGAAACCAGGACATTAAGGTAAAAATTGCTACTTTCCAATTACTAAGAGTGCTCAGCTTGAGATTTTTCTGAATGTCCCATGTTTCATAGCACCAAGCAGACTTTGCAGTTTAAACATAAAGACTTTGCACTGCCTGTGAGCATTCAGACATCAGAATATCTAAAGTATTAATGCAAAGCTTATGCCCTTACATCCCTGCTGAAGCACAGCCAAATCAGTGGATATCTCCCACCTCTCCCCTCTCTTCCCACCTGATGTGCACCTGTACATGCCTGTTCAGCAGACCCACGAAGGGACAGGAGAGACGAGAGCAAAAAGCAAATGATCACTGCTGTCCAGGGACTTCACCTTGGCTCCTTCATGTGGAAGGCACTCAGGTGCTATAAAGTGTGGTGGCAATGTGTCACAGTAAAATAAATGAGTGTCTCATACTGTGCACAGAAAAAAAAAAAAGAGGAATACACCAAAAAAGTGTATGTGAATAGTTTGCCACGTAGTTTGTGCAGCTTGCACGAGGGAGGTGCAGGGAAGAGATGATTTCCCTAGCCTGGTGTAGGAACACCCTCCTCAGACCATCTGTTCTCCCTCATCTAACCCACCACCTGCTTTCTTCAGCAGTCACTGAAAGAGCCCCCCAGAGGCCTGTGTGCTCCCAGAGAGCCCCCAGCCCCTCCTGGAGTGCAAAGACTGAGAGCTGGAGGGAAGTGGCACACAGCACATGAAGAGTGCCCCAGCTTCTCTTACAGCTGGATTCACCTTGTGTCCAGGAGCAAAACAGAAGGAAATCACCTCTGTCACTGCCACAGAGCAGGGTTTGTCCCTTGCACCCTGTTTGGCTGCCCATCCCTAGGCTGTGGGAGAAACCAGGGAGGGCATGGTACACGGACACCAAGTTGTTCACCGTGCCATAAGAGTGCTGGCCATGTGGGAGACATCCCAGCTGCTGAATATAGCCTTGGCCAGATGGAGCAGGGGCTGGATGAAAACAAGTCTCTGAGTTTAGTTAAGGAGATTGTTTTCAATTAAATGTGTGTTTTCTAAGGTGATGAGTAATTTGAAGGTGATTTTTTGCATTTGATGTCTCAGCACATACTGCAGTTGACTTCTTTAAATCCCTGCTCTTTAAGCACATCAAGGTAAGACTATCCACAGTTTCTTCCCTGATTTTGGCACTATCAGTCTTTCCTGGTGCCACAGTATTTTTATCTGATTACTCCTAATCAGATGTCCCTACCCATGGCAGGGAGGGTGGAATAGGATGAATTTTAATGTCCCTTCCAGCCCAAACAGTTCTGTTGTTCTATGATTCTAATTTTACCTGTCCCCCTGGAGTATCAGCCCTCACATCCTCATCCTTTGCTTTGAAGCAGAAAGGTTAATTATCTGGAAAAGAGAGAAAAACTTATTTACTGTGAGAAAACCAAATAACCAAACAAAGCAGCTCATGCAAGAAAAGCTAGAGATAAGCATTTAAAATCCTAAATACCTGACATTTTACCTGAGTTGAGAGATTTTTCTGCCTCGGCTAATTCAATGCAGTTTAACATAACATTAGGGACCTGACTCCTGTTCCATTTATCTCACTGAAATAAAACAAAGAATAAATCCATTCTATTCCGAGGAATGAAACCATTTTTAAAAGGGCTGGAGGTCACCAGTAGGCGTATCAAATCTAGGCAAATTTACATGGTGTAGGAGTCCCCAGCTTTTGAGCCACAGTGTAGCTATTAAGTGAAGGATCAGGGGTTCATTATATTAATCTGGCACTCAGTACAAGGTAGCAGGTGACTGGGGAGCACATTTCAAGCAGTCACTGTGAGTCAGATTTAACTCAGCTTTCTTCCAGGGCTGCTCATCGTTATCTCCCACAGAGACCTTTCCAGGCATCAGGGTCAGGGGAACATGCACCAAAACACTCCCTGCCCATAGATAGAGGGATGGAGAGTGAGATGGAGCAGGAGGTCGATGCCTGCACGCCCACATCCAGCAGGACCAGGTTGGGCTCTGCAGGAGGCAGCCCCTCCACGGACCAGCAGAGCTTCAAAGCCCCATTTCAGCATCTCCTACCCAGGGTGGGAACTGCTGCCCATCCTTGTCCTCCCAGGACTGCTCATGCTGGAACAGGACCAAGAAATAGATGCTGTTTACATCTCCACTTCCTCACTCTAAACCTCAGGAGGGTTGTGGGGTATATTTTGCTTTCATGTGCTGTGTTCCTGAGGTGCATCCTACATTTCCTGCTCTTGCTTTTGCCTGTGCATGCACTGGCTGTGTGGATACTGCCTTAGCTTTATCCCAGCTAAGCTTTTTTATCTGACTCTACTGTTTATTGCTTAATACATCCCCATATAGTCATTTGGATGCTGAACACAAGCCTTGTGAAAGGAAGAAAAGAAATGGAAGGGCACTTAAAGTAGATTTAAAGACTTATTACAGTAACCAGCAGTTTGTGCCAGATACTATATAGACAAAGCACTGAAAAGGATTTCAAAACCTACCATAACCCAGAGATTTCAGACTGATATTTCTCTTATTTCTCTATTCACCATTATTAGCTCAAAATAGTGTTTTTCAGTGTGTAGGCCTGTACTAGTGCCACTTTTGCACATGGGTTAAAAGAAAGACCCCGAGCACAAGTGCACAGTTCTCCAGTGGAGATGTGAATTTGCAGGTCTGTGCTTCCAAGCAGGTCCCTGGCAGTGCTGGTGGCTGGGGGAAATGCTCTCCTGAATGCTCAGGGAGGAGGAGCAGCACCCATGACCCAGCAGTCTGCCACAGAGCAGAGCTGCTAATGGCATTTCTTATCTCTTGGCAAAAGCTGCTGCTGAATGTAATTTCCATTTCCACCCATTCCCACCTCCTATTAGGCCATTTTGTCTCCTGCAGCAAAGCAGAATAAAATTTGTGATGCTGAAACACAGTCACCTCAGTGGCCAGCAAAGCAAGCCCTGCAGGACAAATTAATTAGAAAGTTATTGCCATGATTTTGAGATGTTCTGGTATTTTCTTTGCTTCTTCCGCATTCATCCTTCTTCATCCCTCTGTTTTTTTGCCACCAAGACTGCTGTCATAATTTCTGGTTTCCACCACAGGCAGAGGCACCTGTAGTGACCAGCTCTATCTTGTGTAATGTGGCTCAGCCTGAGCTGACACCTGCACAGCTTTTGGAGAAGCAACCTGCTCCATCAGGTCACAGAGCTTCCTCCACAAGTTCCTTCCTCATGGGAGGACTTGGAAATAGTGTAACTATTGCTGTGTCCAGTATTCAGATCTGGGAACAGGGCTTACAGTCCCAAGTCAGGCACAGTACTTCTCCAAAGTGCTTTCTGAACCATCCCAGCTGGCAGACCCTGCATTCCCAGGAGCTCCCCAGAGGGAAGCCAAGGGTTTGCATTGCATATGCTACAGATCCATGTCCATGTTGTTTGGTGGTTAAGTCAGGAGTGCCAGCTCAATGGATGAATGGAATGGTGAGAGCCTTAGGGAGAAGCCTTTGGGGGAATGATGACTCTTTATGGTCACACTATTGTCATTTCTCCAGCACTGGGTGAGCCCCAGCTGTGAATCTCACCATGTACCACGTTGATTTTATCTCCCACAAGGTGTGTGCAAAAGACAGCTCTCCTGGTGCAGCAGCACTGCTCCTTGCTACCTTTTCCTGGGACAGAAGGCTGGCAGGTGGGGATGGGCTGCAGAGCCAGGCTTGGAGCCCCTCAGAGGGCACTGGAGTTTAGATGTCTGTTCCTTCAGCCCGCAGCGAAGGCAGAGCCTGTTTGCAAATCTGGATTTCAGCAGGGCTCAAAAAGTCAAAATTAAAGACATCCTGTGGTTTAAATATGGCACGTCTGACTTAAATGTTCTCTCAGAAAAGAGTTCAGCTTTTCATCCTTTCTCCACGAGCCAGAAGGCAAGGATAAGTCCCCTCCATTTTCCCTCTGTTGTACAGCCCCCTCTAAAAGATCATCAGACCCTCAGGGATGTTTATTTACACTGGTGACGGGCACATCTTGAATTCTTCACAAAAATAAATTTGCTATGAGCATTATACGTTAGTTGGGGATGTATTTTCTTTACAGCCCAAAGCCCCACCTCTTTGGTGTCTGTGTTGGTTTGAATATGACTGGAAGGCCTAATGTCAAACCTGGGCTTTGAATAGGATCCCACAAAGCATTTGCTTCGTTCAGACCCCGAATGTGATGGCGAGTGCCCAACAAGTGAGTCTGTGAGGTTCTGTGAATCTGTTTATCAGACAGCAACAATCATTTGTGGAAGTGTCTTTGGTAGTAACAGAAGAGTCTATTTGATGGTAGCACTGACTAATGTAAATGAGGATTAATTAATGTTTTCCTGCAGTGATGTTGGCACTGATAGTGCCTTATTCATGTAATTTAATTTCTATTGACAGGCTGCTAATGGAAATGGATAGCAATGGTTGTCTCTTCCATCAGGCACGCTCTGCCACAAAAATAATTCTCCAAACTGGCAGTTGGACTCATTCATTGCTGAAAACGCGAGGCACTAAAAGAAGATGAGTCAGAAATGGGAAACAAAGCAACTTCTTGTCTAATTCACAGCAGTCGTCTCCCAGGTATTTGAACCAGGATAAATTTGGGGGTTCAGGGTCTGGTTTGGGCTTAGCTGCCCCTGAAGCCCAGCTTCAATTTAGCCCCCAAACACGGACGTGCAGCTTCACAGTGAGAAGGAACATATTCCAAGTGGGCAGGTGGATGTGCCCACAGTCTCACAGCTCAGGGCACAGGAGGGGAGAAGCTCAGCCCCTGATGTCTAGCAGCCCAGCACGAGGCCAGGGAGGAAGGGTCTAGCAGGGTTAACATGCACCAAGTCAGGTCATTCCCTCCCCCTGGAGAAATCCAAAGCAGTCTCTGCTGTGAACAGAGCCCCAGGAAAGTCACTGGTATTATTCTAAAGCAATAACCAGAAACAACTGCTGGCATTTGGGGATGGTTTGAGTTCAGCAAAAGACTCAGGTTGAGACACCCCTATGGACTGAGAAAAACAGTCTTCTGGCTTCCTTCCAGTGTTCAATTCCACAGTGTCCTCAATTGCTCCCCTTAATGTTTGGAAGTGCAGTTGAAGAATTGCTGCTCATGAGAAATCATAGAAGTTGGAAAGCAGAAAGAAATACTCCAGTGGAAAAATATCTTCCCTCTTAGCTAAGCAAGTAATGTACAAAATCTAATTGTCCTGGGTTAAACCATGACACATAATTTTTTTTTCAGTTTTATTTAATAATTTTGCATATTGCTTATTTGTTGAGCAAAGATATAATTTCCAAGTCTCCTTTTGACCATGGGATGAATTTCTAAGGGACTGCAATTTTCCCGTGTACTGAGGAAGCTCCACTCAAGGGTGACTGGAAGGTCTCCTGAGAAACTGGGAAATTACCATTCCATCAGAGCCTGACACATGCCATCACCCCTCTCCTTGCAGAACTGAATGGCAGGGAACCATCTTTCAACACCTCTGTATCTTCAAGCCCCACCAAATATCTGACACTGAAGAAATTTTAGCTGTTGAAGGTCTTCCTATGATCACCCTGAAATATTCATGACCACATTTTGTCATGCTCTTGCTTAAATCACAGTCAGTAGAAAAACACTTTGAAATGTGCAATGTGCATGTTCATAATAAGCGACGGGGCTGGGACAAGAGCAGCACAGCAAGCTGCCATGAGCAGCCTGGAAACAAGGCACAGCAGCACTGCTGGAGAGGCAGCAGCAGCCCCAGGAAGAGCCCCGTGGCCAGCAGCTGCCCCACAATCCTGCCTGTCCCCACATGCAAGGGCCTGCAGCTCTCCCTCTGATCACCCATTTACCTGCTCTCCATTAGCATTTGCTTAATCCTCATGCCTTCACTGCACTCCATCCTTGTCCTTTCAAAGCAGAGCCATAACCTCTCCCCTGCGGGCATGCTGCTGCTGCTATTCCCAGTCTCTGTCCAAACTGGAGGCTTTAGTTTGATGCTTCTGCTGTGGTCTCATTGCAGCAGGAGTGAGCAGAGTCCGGCACCTCGGAAAATGAGATCCGTGCCAGCTAAAGCTGAGCATCCAGAAGCAGGGAATACCAAAGCTGTGAGGGGCTGTGATGTCCAAGTGAATCACAGTGGTACCCTCTACATCAAAGTCTGGGTCTGGGTAAGATCAGCAGGGCTCAGAGCTGTGCCCTGGGTGGTGGCAGCAAAGCTGTGGTAGCCCAGCCTGCACAAGCCTTCCCAATGCCCTGGTAGCTGAACCCATTGCCGTAGTTTAATTTATTCCCCACTGCCTTCTGGGATCTGTCCTTGCTGCTTTGGACAGGGAGGAGCTGTCTGTGGGGATCAGACTCCCTGGCTGCCACCATGGCACACTCAGATGAGAAGCCAAATTCACTGAGTCCCCAGGAGGGCATCCACAGCAGGCTGGGATGAAGTGGTGTTCATCCTGCTCCCACTGATGCTGAAACAAAGATAACTGTGCAAGGAGTGGGGAGAGGAAACAACTCCCCAGCCCCGTGCTCGAGGCACCCCTAAGGAAAGCCCAGCCCCCTGCCTGGGGGACAGGGACAAGAGCACAGGGCTTTCTTCTCCCTACCATTAAGCAAGGCCAGGGTTGTACAGAAGTATAGTGACACTCATCAGACAAATTCACATGGTTAGAGAAAACAGGCAAGTTTAGAGCTCTAAAATCTCTTCTTTGGGTTGGGAAAAGAAGGAGCAGTTCCAGCCTAGGTATATTTGAGCACAACTTATGGAGTTTAATTTTGTTAATTACCCAAGGTAAGTGAAAAGAAGGGTTAGCACCTGCACAGAAAGGAGGACTTTTTACAAAGTTTACAAGGTGATAAGGTTAGGGGGGGAAAAAAGGCAAAAATTACTGCCTAAGGAAGGGAGAAAGGTTAGTTCAAGGTACAACCTGAGGAAAAGTGTTAATAACAGCAGAATCCTCGGCCTTTTGCAGTCAGCAGAGCTATGGAGGCTGGCTCCCAGGCTCACCTTTGTCTCTGAGGTATTTCTCCCCTTTGCTCTCCCTTCCTACAAGCCCCTGCCTGCACAAAGTCCTGAGCGTGCCAGCTGTGACCGGACACCTATTGTGCTCCCTAAGGGGCAGAGGGGATGGTGTTTGGACCTGTCCCTCTTTTGAAATGCTCTAATTAGGTGACTACAGAAGTGACTTCAGTCCACCTCCTGCCCCCTCCCCGCCTGGGGCAGGGACCCAGGCAGCAGTTCTGGCCCCTTTTAAAGGGAATGCCAAATGAGGAGTGTACACCAGGACTTCTCTCTCCTCTTTCAGCATCTTACAGCCACGTGCTGCAGCCGCTGCCTGGATTGGGGTCCTCACTGCCAGCAACACCCTAAAGCTCAGTGGTGCTCTGGCAGCAGGCAGGGGCAAGCAGGAATTCTATCCAGATTGGAGGCATGCAGGGGGTGTGTACAAGAGTGATCAATGCATTCATGTGCTGGACAGAAACTCCAGCTGTGTGCCATGGGATGCTCAGTGCGCAATGCTCCCAGTCCGTGCTCTGGCCATGCCTGCACGTGCTCCTTCCCTGGGGATTTGGCTGTGCTGAGAACTCATTAGTTGATTTTACAGGGCTGCCTGAAGGTCTTGTGACAGGGTGCAGCACCCACGGGACACTACAGCTTGAAGATCTTGTGCTGAGGCTGAGCATCAGCCTGCTCCAGCCTGAGCAGTGATGGGCACCCAGCAGCACCTCTGTGGAGGTGTTGAAAGCCATCACCCCAACAGAGGCACTGCTGTGGAGGCTGGGCAGCTCTGTGGTGAGCACAAGAGGTTCAGCTGTTGTGCTTCCTCTTATTTTTGTCACCAGTATCCCTTGCTGAAGAGCTGAGAGCAGCTCTGCAGCAGGTGATGTCCCACTGGAAGCACAGGGCTGCCCAGAGGCTGGCAGATGCCACACTCCTGGAACTGAAATGGCTGCATGGATGATGGGATATGTTTTCTGAAAGTCACTTTTGCACTGTTAGGTGGTTCTACAGTTTGGGCATTGACAACCGTCTTAAAAACCACTCCCACACATTTGATCCCTGAGAGACTGAGCACTGAGCCTCTATCTGCAAGCTTCAGGATTTTCTGCAGGGGTACCAATAATTTATTCCCCTGCCTGTGCATTTGCTGCTTGATGAGTCCACGTACTGACCCCTGTGAACACGGTCATTTAGATCATCTGTCAAGGGGATGTGACTCAGGACTCACTTTTTGCTGGATCCATCGAGAGCACGTAGCAGTGTCTGACAAGCACACTTGCTGATCTTCTGATAATAATACCATGTCACCCTACATCTTCAACACTCCCATCCCACACAAGCTTTCCGTATCTGTTTCACTTACAGAACACAGTAATTATGCGTTCCACACGTGAAGTTATGATGGCAGCCCAGCATTGTTCAGCTGGCAGTGTTTCAGCTCTGGTTGTAGTCTACTCTGGCTGCCCAAGAGGTAAACAAACAGCCTATTTAATGAGTACCAAATTCTGTCAATGCTGGTAGTTGCTATGGTGAGAATTCCCAGTGCGACGCTGCAGCCCTTGGTCACTCCAGGCAGAGAAACGTGGGCGTTTCAGATCACAACACTCTGTTTACCAAGGTAGCTCTGAAACGCATAGGAGGGCAGGGGTGGAGGCTGCTGGAACAGGGAGCCTGCTAAGGAAACTGCCAGAAACAAACACTCATGGATGGGAAGATTTAGGAATAATTAGAAAACCAGCTCAGGTCAGCAGCACCGGATTCAGCGCTGGCTCAGAGCTGCTCAGTTGCTGTTGCATTGGTATTTTACAGGGCAACCCGGAGCATACAGGGATCCAGAGTACATAATCCCTGGCTCCAGCAGTCAGCAAAGGCACCAACCAGCAGCTGCAGATGGAGAAATATCTGTGCTTTCAGCCCTCGGGGAAGGCTGTGCAGAAGAGATGAGAGGGCTGATAGCACTTCGCTTGATCTGCCTGCTGCATCCTCGCTGCTCCAGGAAGATTCCAGGCTCTGGGGCTGTCAAGCCGTCAACTTTCACTTGGTTTGACAACAAACTCACTTCACATACATGGTTACACTTAAAGAAAATAAGAGGAAGAAAAAAAGAAAGCTGTTGGAGCAAGCAATGCCCACAGATGCTTCCTAGAAGTAGAACGTTATTTTGTGATCTGGCACCAACATTTCAGCAGCCTATAAAAGGTAAAGTTGGTACTACAGCCAGCCATTTGTACTGTACAAATAAGAGCTGTGAATATATTCTGGAAGTAATGTCAAAGAGGACCAGATGGGAAATGAGCAGCATTCATTCTAATTTAACAAAGACAGCTAACCCAGAATATGCATTACCATGTAGCATTTTTCATCTGCCTCCATTCAGAACAGATTCTCAGTATCATTTCCAAGGAAAGGAAATTGAAGGAATACTCACTCCTTGGTGAATTACTGCTCTCTCATAATTGGAGGAGTTTGGCATCCGAAGCTAGGTGTAATATGTTTTCCTTGGAAATGTATGCAAAGACACAATACACCCACAACGCCCTGCATTCGGGCGTGCAGCCAGCTCTCTGTGTTTTGGTCCATGCTGGATGGAGCCAGGGTTTCAGAGGCCTTGGGCACATTGCTGGCCAGCAGAGAGAGGTTTCACAAGGCAGGGCAGTGAGGGGAGGCTGTGCCAGGCGTAGGGCAGGTCTGATGCCACAGCTGGAGGGGCTCTCTCCAGCCCCAGGTCAGTTTGCACATTTCAGAGACAGCAAGTCTGATTCCTCGTTTCTTTGCATGAGGACAACATGGCTTGTGTGTGACATACGCTTTAGACACATGCTTTGAGGGCTGAACCCAAATTCGAAGGCTAACAAATCCTAGATGTAGGTTTAAAAAATGCAAGCTCATTTTTGACTCTTCCAGGATGCATTGAGTAGGGTGAGCCTGTTTGAGGGGAGGGATCCCAGGGTACAATATGTTGAAGCATTTCTTCATGTGTTTAGGAGAACCTCTGATCCTATTTTTAAACAAAGCACTATTTTCATTCCCTCCTTTTTTTTCTTCCTTAAATATTTAGAAGGGATTAACCACAGAAAACAAGCCACATCCTGAACTTTTTTCCTGCATAAATTCAATCTTTTTATTCAAAATTGTTCATTACTGGAACCTCTCTCAAGTTTCAAGTTCCTTTGTGTAACATTTCTGTTTTTGATGTCCAGAATTGCTGCAGTTCCCCAAAGTTTTATGCCATTCCACTCAGTGGAGCTCTGCATTTAAAACATGCCATTAATTTACAATGAGCAAACAGGTATCAGCTCTGTTCCACAGCACTCTTCCCTTGTCTGGGAGAAATGCATAGACACAACCCATGCTGGCCCACGGAGCTTTCTACTGCTCAGCAGTGTTTTCTCAATATTTTTGACATCCCCTGGGCCACATTCTGCCCCAAGAGCAGCCTGAACTGATCCAGTCCTGGGGAGCCCTGCTGCAGAGCCTCTCTTAATAAAAGCAAGCAGAATGAAAGACTGAAAACCAGTTGAGGTCAGACCAGATCACCACCAAGCTCCTGTCTGACCTTGAAAACCTGATAAAAATGCACAGCTCTGGCTGCAAGTTGACACTGTACACAAAATGCTTTTTGTATGGCTGCAGTACCTGGTTTCATGGATCCCTTCGGTCCCTCAGCTTTCTCTACTCAGAATCCCATTTGGAGAGACTACATTTAACTACTGGCCAGGGATCTGCATCTGCACAAATCCTCTTCCTATCTCTCTCAGTAATACTTACAGTATGCCCATTTGGTATGCAAAGAAGCCACTTCCAGAAGCAGAATAGGATCTCCAACTTCCCAGGCTAAGGTTTGCCCCTCAGTCCCAGGGACACCTGTGCTGGCTTTGCTTGGTGGCAGACCCTGTGCACCACAAACACATCAAATCCAGCAGCAGTCCCTGGCTAAGGTGTGCAGCCAGCACCACATCATCCCCCCAGAATCACCCCAGCCTCTGCTCCTGCAGCTCTGGGATTCTGTCCCTGCAGCCCCTGGTACGGGGTCACCACACTGCCACATGTGTGCTGTGCAGTTTGCTGTGAACAGCGCAGCAGAGGCTGCTGGAGGTGGTGGCAGCCTGTTTCACTCCCTGCTTCATCACTGCTTTGTGTGCTGAGCAGGTGCAAACCTGGTTATCAGCGAGGGAAGCAAAGCACAGGCTCTGAGAGTTTCATAAAGCAACCCTGAACAACCTGAGACTGCTGCCGTGTGAGTATTCTAGGGATCATCACCACCAGGAGAAAATATTCCTGGAAACAAAATCTTAACCTGTAATTATGTGCAGCACAGTGCACCAAATCCTCTACAGCTCACAACGTTTTTTTTCCTATGCTTTCAGCCTCTGCAAAGCTAAGGTGTGGGTTGTCCCCTGTTCATTAGGGCTGCAGTAATGACTTACAATGGCTCTTGAAATCCCTGGCTAGGGAAGGAAAGCAGCATGAATTTTATAGGCAAGAAAGACTAATAATCTTTCTCCCTTCCTCTAAAATCCTCCCTCTCCCGGAACAAACACACTTTTTAAAAGGCTTTTAAATAATCTCGTGTTCCTTAACAAAATTACAGCAGCAGTTTCCTCCTTTAATAGCACTCTTCTTCTTAGTAATCTCGTTTTAGCTCCAGTTTTTGATGGAGAGTGCTGGTAGATGAATCATCTCTCACCCCTCTTGGTTATTTTGCCTGGCTTCAGGAAGAAGGAATTCTGTTTTGGAGTGAAGTTTCCTGTTCAGAAGAGGAAGCTCCATTTATGTGTGCTTTTAACTAGGAGTGATAAAAAAATTTATTTCAATGGTTAATTGGGGCATAAATAGATGAATTGTGAATGGCAATCTGATCCATCCCAGTGGATGAATTGAGCTATCTCTTGCAAGCTTGAGGTCTGCTCCTGCACATCACCTTCTTAAGGAAAGTGCTGGAAGGCACTACCTGAAGGGAACAGAGACTGACTGAGATCCTAGTGTTAATAGAGACAGTATTTTAGTTTAAGAGCTATGACATGGACAATCACTTCTCTGACAATCTCAGCCATAGAGAAGCCCAAAAATAAAACTTTTAATAAAATTTATTTTGCAAAACATAAGTGGCTAGAGGTGTCAGTGAGAGAAATGGAGGATTGTATGAAGATGTAATCAGATCAAATTGCACATTGAAGAGCAATTCAAATAAATTCATTAGTAACAGGAAAAAAATGATAAGAATGTTGTAGTTGTTGTCCCTTTTTTTTTTCCCTCTTCTTTAAATCAGTACACTTTGTAAGTGCACTAACAGATCTTTGCACTGGAAGAGCTTTTCTTGTACCTGTCTGCTGCTGAGGCTGGACTGGCAGGGTGCTCACACTGGGACATCCCCAGGTCGTGTTCAGAGTGCCAGGTACAGATCTGCATTTCCTTAGGTCTGACTGCTTTACCACAAATCGTCTCACAGCTGTCTCTATATGACAGAGGATGCTAACAAAAAGTAATTCCTCCTCCTTCTCCAGTGCTGGGTAGGTTTTCCAGGTCATTAGAAATAATGAACATTATTAGCTGCTGGGAAACAGCCTAAGATCAGTGAGGAGTGCATGAACCCTGCTCTACTGACAGTGAGTAGGATGCTCTCAAAGAAGATGGAATCATAATTTTAAGTAACTCATTTTTTATTCCCTCATCTACCATACTCTCCATCTTATTCATATGTGGCTGGTCAAACCCAGCCACATGGCCTATGTGGAGAGAGGAATGTCTTTGTATGAAGAGAAAATTACCATTATATCTATGTAAATACACCACAATAAGTTGCACCATAGCAATTTATTGCATAGACAGAAGTCTGCTTTCCTCCCTACTCACTGAATATGTCCTCTCCACAGACACAAGCATTTTACTGCATTTTCCTGAATTCTGCCACCATCTCTAAGCAAGAAAACAGCACCTTCTGGTCAGTGAGAGCTTCTGCTCTGACAAGTGGTCCAGACACAGTAGAGGAATGTCAGACTTCCCTGGTCTCAGAGCAGATCATCAAAGATGCCAGTGGCTTAGCCTAAATCTAGATTAGGTTTCAATTAGATGAACTGCTAACTGCATCTTGAGTAATTTCCTATGATTTTTCCCATAGGAATCAGAGATCTGATGTGTTGGCAGTTGTCTAGACTCAGCATATCCAGAGTGGTTTTCTTAGCACTGGTCAGGGTAATTCATGGATTAAAGGAGGAAGGGAAAATTCCTTCCATGAATAAAGCACTAGCTATTTTGGTCACGAGTGGCATCAGCTACTTGTAACTCTATTCCTGGAAATGAATGCATGGCTGTGCAGGTGGTTTTGGCTTGCTTGAACCTGGAGGGATGTCCCAAGAAAAAGAGCTGGTGATCAGAGCTAGCATTCAATGCAAGACAGGAAGAGCATCTCTGTGCCCTGACCTGCTGAATTAATGAAACCAGGATCCACCAGGACTGATATCAGAAGTGAGCAGGTAAATACAGGCATCAAGTACTTGGGCAGAGACATTATAAATGAGGGGAAATACCATTACTCATTCGAATATCATTGGAAGGCTGCTGAAGAGGATAAGGGATCACCTGGTGGAATCATACGAACAGCACAAGGAATAAATAAAAAGAGATTAAAATCTTGATACATAATCAAAATGAGAACTAAGTTTGACCAAAGAGAGGAACCACTTATATCATGCAAGAGGAATGCAGCTTGGGTGAAAATGACCATGAAACAACATAGTTCACAAGCCATAGGAAAGGAAAGAAGGAAAACAGCAAAATAAATACAATGGACTTCCAGAAACCATATTTCAAAAACCTCGCTGTACTGATAATAAGTCTCAGACAAAAGAGAATTCAGGAAAGTTTGCAGAACCTTAAAGAAACAATGGTAAGGGCATCAATTCAAACAATCCCAGCAGAGCAGGGAAAACAGCTTTTGTGAGAAACAAACTATTTTCTTAAAACATGACTACTTCATTGACCTGTAATGAAAGAAATGGTTTACTCAGAAAATGGAAAAGAGATTTACTGGCCTGGGAATGTAAATGTATAGGCTGAAAATGTAGGGACCAAACAAGAACAATCAAGATGCAAAAAGAAACATAACCAACAGGTTCAAGAGCACATGAAGAAAATATAAAATTCATTATCAGGGACGTAAAGGCCATCTATCAGAAGAACTATCTAAGAGGGAAGAAAAGCACCTGCCTTCTTCACCACAGCTTTCAGTAAAAAGACCACTTGTACCAAAATGGTTTGTATAGATGGTGCCACAGATGACAGGAAAATATCTCAGTCTAGAAGAAAGAAAGAATAAGCAAAGAATACTTGCCTTGATTACATATAATGTGCTTAGACCACTTGTTAAAGCAATCTCACGTCTGTTAACAGCTCTCTGGCATCCCACAGAGAACCAACAAGGTGTCAGAATACTGCAGAAGTGAGACATAACTCCTTTTTGGAAAAGGGAGAAGCTTAAGAATATGGCCCAAGGCAACACCATTGGTATTTCCAGAGAAAATTGGAATAAAGAAATGTTCTTTAAACATCTGGAAAACAACAAGGAATTGAGTAACGGATAACACAAATTCCTTAGATCACCTAGGTCTTTTTCCTAAAGTCCCAAGACTAAAAAGTTGCTCAATGGATGGCAAACCAAACTGAAGTCAACAACACTGTGCTGTTGCAAGGAAAAAAAAAAAAAAAAGAAGGAAAAAATTATTCAAGCAAGCATCATGTGGCATGTACAGCCAGGAGTGATTTCTGCCTGGTCTGTGATGTGGTCCTCTCATCTCATCCAGTGCTGCAAAGATCTCATGGGAACTCTGTGTCCAGCCTGGGGCACTGGATTTTAAGTTAATTGAGGAACCAGGGCAGAGAGACTGCAGTAGGACCACACAAATGATGAAAGGTCTAGAAAACATGGTCAACAATCATGTAAGACCCAAAAAACATATTTTTTTCAATTATAAAAAAGAGACATCAAAGAGAGGCACAACACTAGTCTTCAAATACATAATGGGTAGCAGCAGAGAGGAAGGGAATTTGCTGAGCTCTACATCCATTGCAAAAAATTCAAGAAGTGGGATCAAAAGGTAGTAATGCAGCAGCATGCATTTTCTGATGGTTAACCATTAGAACAGGCTATTACAGCTAAGAAATTTCTGTCTGAGGTTGTTTTCTATTCACCTGTTATGCAAGAATCAGGCACTGTTTTTCCTTCCTTGTGGAATGGGATAAACTAGACAATCTCTGGATATCCCTTTCGACCTTTCTCTCTGTGATTCATGTACCAGGAAAGCTGTGGGCAGGTGTTTCTTTGAGGATGACTGCAATGAACCTGAGGAGCAAAGGCTGGGGTAGCAGTCACAGCTTGGTTCAGACAGTTTTGAAAAGGCTTCTCTGATGGGCTGTTTTTTGAAAACCCACAATGAAGATAAACCACTAGGAGAGCAAGAACTTCACTTTTAAGAGAGTAGATAGTTTCTCAAAAGTGAGCTGAGCTGGTTTTCTAAATTATTTTACCCAAGTGACCAGTTAACACCTCCACCCTCAGCCCAGGTGTTCCCATTTTAAGCAGGGCTCACACACAGGTGGTGATGAGTTGGGAGTAACTCTCAAAGGCTGTGTTCAGTGGTTCTCCTTCACTTTATCAATGTTGCTGGCCTTTAGTACCCAGCTGCACAAACTGTGTCCAACTGTCTTCTTGGGCCAGACTCAGCATATGCTTCTGCTGGCAGAAGACCAGGCCCCAAGAGCAGAAAGCATGCCAGGCTGCAAAGTTAAAATGGTAGGAAACCACCTATTTTCTGCTCTAAAGCCCACAGAGACCAGTGCCAGATCAGAGCTGGGCAACCACTGAAATAGAAAAGGGTGCTGCCAAGATCTCAGCTCCTTTCCTGGCACAGCTTCCATCAGGCATAACTTTACTTTCCTAGTAGCAGTCAGGAAGGAAGACAAATATAAGCACTACCTTATGCCTTCTCCACCTGGTCTTCTCTTGGGCTGTACAAGCAGCTCAACCCTAACTAGGAGAAGCCACTCCCAGGTCTTATACTGGATGATATTTTAAATCTGCATCTTTGCAGTTTAGATCTGGTTTGCTTTCATGAAGAGCAAGCACATGCATGTACATCCTTATTAATGACATTACACAAGCCATACAAACCCAACAGGACTCTTCAGTCACAGCCAAGGGACAAGGTGTGTCTTTACCCTGCCAAGCCCAGAGCAAAACTCAAAATACCTTGCTCCAGTCAAGTTACACAAAGAAGAGAGAAAGAAAATTCTTCTCTGCTGGTTACCCTCTACCTCTGTTCCTAAGCAGTATTCTCCATCCATATCCTTAACCCTGACACACAAGGCTTCACATGGAGAAGGAAGGAGAGAAATTAATTCTTCACAGCTGGTTCTGTCCTGCAATGCCTTGCTCTCAAGGACAGGCAGCTGTAGCCTTTCTGGCCACAAAGGGAGGGTTAACTCCTACCCTGCCAATTTTCAGATGGATAGCATCCAAAGTGATCTTGCCTTTAACTTTCCCAAGTGGAGACAGTCTCGCCTGGGTAAGTGAGATGTACATCCATGTCCATATGCATACAGATAAATGACATTCCTGTACCTCTAAGGCACACCCCACCACTTCCTAGCTGCTGAGATCCCCAGGGATATTTTATACAAGTGATTTAATGAGCATACTTCCAAAGGATTTGCATGCAGGCATAACCTTAGCACAAGTGCACGTCTAGAGCACAAAAGCCAAAATCCCGGCCCAGAGGGTTGGGAATGAGGAGGTGTGGGATGCCGGCACTCCACCCTGCCTGGGGCTGGCAGTGAGTGCATCCCTCCCCTGCCAGAGGGACCAATCTTCCCCAGTCCTGTCCCCTGTGCAGGATGAGTAACTGCTGGCTGCACACTCAAATTCCAGCTAAAGCCAACCATGAGTTTTCTCAGCCTTATTTTCACCCCTCTCTTATGCACAGCCCCTGGTTCCCACTTGCTACCGTCATCAGGAGCTGCCAGAGAAAAGAGAAGGAGCAGCAGCAGGAGGAAGCAAGGGAGCAGCAATGGGAGGATATTTATGTTTTTTTCATCTGGATCTTGGCAGCCCTTGTTTCGGTGAGGAGGGAGCAAAAGAACAGCACCTCAAAGCTTGTGCTCAGCTTAGGGAAATTTGTATCAACTCCCCCTGAGCGTAGGCAGGTGTCTGCATGAATGTGACTGCATGGACAGCCCTGTGATCCAACACAAAGGCACGGGGACCCTTCTCTGGGGAAGGTGAGGGGACAATGACCCCACAGAGGGGAAGGAAAGGTCTTGGCCTCAGCCACTGGAAAAAGGATGGCTGCTGGCGCAGGGCGCAGCCAGATGCAGGATGGCCGAGGGAGGCAGCGGGTTGGGTGACAGCAGGCTGGGCTGCAGGTGTGTGTGTAAGAGGAGACACTTGCTTACACTTGGCAGCCGGGGCCTCGAGCAGGCCTGGGAGCGTGCAGCTGATTGGGAATGAGTTATGGAGCCAGCCGCCTCCGGCGTGCCTGCTCAGAGCGGGGGAAGCCCGGACCTGAGAGCTGTCCTGCAACAGGGGCCAGAGCCCGGGAAATGCTGGAGGAAAAGGGGGCAAATCCTGCCACTGCACTCCTGGATGCAGGAGTTTGGTGGCCTGTTGGAAGTGACCAAGGAACCCAAAGGCTGCACAGGGCATTTTGCTTTTCATCTCACTTAACTTCATCTCTCTCCAAAAGCTAGAAGGGGGCAGCCCTGGTGGGAAGGGAGGGACAGAGCCAGAGGCTGCACTGCCCTCCTCCAGGGCTGGTCACACAGGCTCATCTGATGCACATTGTCCAAGCTGCAAGGAATGTCTCCTCTTAACCTTGCCCAGCATTCACCTCCAGATCTGGCCACTAGGCTTTTTTAAAGCTCAAAAGTCGTTTGCTAAGAAATATTCTTGCTGCATTACCTGAAAACCATCACTACCTGTGTGTAACTCTAACGAAACAGCTTTCCATACCCGAAGGATAATAGAGTGAAATTCCACAGCAGTCAAAAAGCAATAACCACAGCAAGAGAACTAAGGAGTTCAGGCTGAAAACGGGGCTGCAGCACTGAGAAGAATAAAATGAAAATTTCCCCAAGCAGAGAGAATGGCCGGAAATAGCTGCACCTTCCCTCTCTGCTCCTGTGAAGTCAGGTTACAGTGAGAAAAGGCATTTTAAAATGGCACCAGAGTTTCTGAGTACTGTGGAATATTTACAAAGGCAAAACCAAAGCAAAAAAAGAGCACACCGTATTCTCAAGGTAACAAAGAAATTCTGTGATACAGCAGGTAACCGAGCTTGGCTGTGTAGAGACTGAGCATATGCTGTAACTACTGGATCATCTTTCTTCTGTATTACATTTACTTAGCTCGGTGATAAAAATATATGTCTTCCTCCACAGGCATATTGACCACAGAGTGCTGAAGGTAGACTGTGAGGTTTTATGTTTGTTTATCATAATACATGCAAACAAAATACCTGTCTTGCAAAATATTTTGGCTGCTATCCACCACAAAATAATCTTTAGGCAGAAAGCTTGTCCAAGAAACTCCTTCCTTTCAGCCACCAGAAAGAGTAATTAACAAACTGAAAAGCATTTGCCTGTCCATTTGGAAGCCAGCGAGCAGCTCAGCTGGGCAGAGAACATGGGCTCGGTGGAGTTTCTGATTAACAAAATGTAGCAACTTTAATATGAGAACTCAACCCACCATAACAACCCTCCCTCAGCTCTCCCCACTTTCCCTCTACCGCCTTCTAAGGGTGGTTATCCCAGAGGTTATCTTAACCAAAAAAATGCTTGAATGCAGTTATCTTGGGAGGCACAGTTTCAAAGAGAGGACACATAAAATAATTAAAAGCAGTATTCACCTCTCCACTTCAGAGAGCTCCTGTTTGAGCTCCAGAGGGATGGGAGGGAAAGTAAGGGATGCTTCCTACAGAGCAAGTAAGGTGAACCAGGACAGCAGAGGGGTAGGCTCAGGACAGTGGGGAAGATGGGAAACCAGAGCAGATTGTGGCAAGTGGGAGATGTGGTGGGGAAGAGAAGCAGGTCTGTAGGTGGGGAAGCAGGAAAGCAAGGGGAGTGGGGCGGACAAGAGGATTTTGGAGAGCAGCTAGCCAGCTGGCACACATATAGCAGCTGCTGCTGTGTCAGCCTAGGAGAGTAGCTGCAGCTGCACGCTGGCCATGAATAGCAGAGGAGCAGCGTGCCGGCTGGCTGCTGGAGGGACGGGGGCAGCGGGGCGCTGAAAAGGCAGGGGCAGGCTCTCTGAAAGCTTTTCTGCGCAGGGGAACGTCACAGCCCTTTGATTTCTGAGCTGTTTGTTCTCCAATTGTCCACTCCAGTGGATGATCAGTACGAAAGAGTTAAATGGGGAGAGGGGGGAGGGAGAGAGCAGGAGGAAAACTTAGGTCCTAAAAGCAGATCTGGGCTTTGATACTGTACCCACAGCATGCAGTTGTCTGCATGTACCGCTTTCATAGTTGTCAGCGGGGATCAAAATCACAGGGCGCTTAAACTAAAGGAGAAATCTCCGTGCGGTTAACCTCATATTTGCTTGAACCACCACTGGAGGAGGACACGATCCACCACTTGGCCATCTGTTCTGTGTGCCGCACATGTCACTCTACAAGCCCCCCTGTGTGAGCTCCTGCGGGGCTGTGGCTTCACACACCCTTTGTGCCTCCCCGTGGGTGCGCACACCCCTTGCACCACTCCACAGCCATATGTGGTTCTACACAGCTGTGGGTGCGTGCACCTAACACACTCCTCTGGGGCCGTGGGTATACCCAGCCTCAGTGTTCCTCTGAAACCACGGGTGCATCCACCTCACGCAGTCCTCCACAGCTGTGGCTACACACACTATGCATGTTTTTTCACTAGCGTGGATGATCCCATGCTCTGTTCTCCTCCATGGCTACATCTGCACATATCATGCACCTACATGACTGCGGGCGCAGCCAGCCACTGCCGTCCTCCGTGACTGAGTGCACAGCGCTCCTCCACAGCTGTAGGTGATCCCCCCTGAGCACTCCTCCACAGCTGTAGGTGATCCCCCCTGAGCACTCCTCCACAGCTGTAGGTGACCCCCCCTGAGCACTCCTCCAACAGCTGTAGGCGATCTTTGCTTGAGCACTCCTTTAGAGGCATCGGTGATCCCACCCTGAGCACTCCCGCACAGCTGTAGGCGATTGCCCCCCAAGCACTCCTGCACAGCAGTGCTGATTCCTGCATCACTGGGGTACACCCCAGGCATCTCCGTGCCCTTCCATGCCTGTCTGCACACTCCCTGGGCAATTCCACACGAGCGTGGGCGCACACACCGCCTGCTCCCTCACAAGCAGAGGTGCACCCACCCTACACCCTCCTCTTCCACGGCCGCACATATCCCGTGGCTATTCCTCCAACACCGTAGGCTGGGTGTCCACCCCACACCCACTGCCCGCGGGTGTCCCGCATCTCTCATCCCCCTCCACCACCTGGCGGACCCCACCGCGGTCAGCGCAGGGCGGAGCGAGAGCCGCCCGCCGCCCTTTAAGAGCCGCGGCGGGAGCGGCGCTGGCCCCACCCGCCGGCCGCGGGGCCGGGCCGTCCCCCTCATTAATATGAAGGCAGCGGCCGCGGCGGCGAATGGGTAATGAAGCTGTCACTCCGGCACCTACTTGTTGGGTGTCCGCGGAGCCGANGCCCATGCCGCGAGCGGCCGCCGGTCCGTGGCCGGTGGGCTCGGCGGGCTCCTCTGAGGCGGCGGCGCGGAGCAGCAGCGGGAGCAGGAGGCATGCGGGGCGCCGGCCGGCCGAGCCGGGTCCCCCGCGCCGCCGCGCTCGGCCTGGCGCTGCTCCTCGCCTCCTGCGTGCAGGTAGGGACGGGGCGCGGGGGGCTGCGCTCCGGCCGCGGGGCGCCGCGGCTGCCTTCTCCCTGCTCCCTTCTCCCTTTGCGTCTTGCTCGTTTCTTATTTATATTTGTGTCTATAATGCTATTTACGCGTGTGCATGTATGTGTACACGTATGTGTATTGCCGCGGCGGGGTTAAACCCGCAGCCGGCGAAAGTTGTGGGGAGCCGCGGACCCGCAGCACCGCGCTGCCGGTGCTGCCCCCGGCCGCGGTAGTAACGGGGCTGTCTCCCCTTCGGTTTTTATTTTTAGGTGTCCCGGTCCACGGGCTATTTCGAGCTGCAGCTTAACTCGGTGCGGAATGTAAACGGCGAGTTGTTCAATGGGGAATGCTGCGATGGCATGAAAAGCCCCGAGAACCTGGACTGCTCCCGGGACGAGTGCGACACTTACGTGAAAGTCTGCCTCAAGGAATATCAGGCCAAGATCACCCCGGTCGGACCCTGCAACTACGGATTCGGATCTACCCCCGTTCTCGGTGGAAATATTTTCTATTTGAACAGCAACAAATACTCCCACCAAGGCAGAACTCCCGAGACGGGCAGGATTGTTATTCCCTTCCAGTTCGCGTGGCCGGTAGGGTTTTAATCGCGCTCTTGTTATCACCTTTTTTT